>JAJIBD010032674.1:0-43956 GCA_021461705.1 Cryptotis parvus | reverse complement strand
GTTAAGTGATTAATAATGAAACTGATTGAAGCAACCACACCCACAACAATGTTACAAAATTTAATGGAAGAAAAGTAATATTTGTAATATTGTAATAATTTATTCCACCATGGCAGAGCCTGGAAATTTACCCATGTCGCATTTGATATGCCAAATACCAGTAACAATAGGGTAGACCCTCATTTTCTCATGACCATGACCCAGAATGGTTTGAGGTCTTTATGCTTCTAGAGCGGATGATGCCCTTGGGCACTAGCATGTGACAGGACATATGTAGATGTTCTGGCACCCGCAGAGCAAATCGATGAACAACTGGAAGACAAGTGAATAATTTATGAATATTGCTATCTCTGCCACTTATTGAACATAGTACCAGGTCCTGGCTAGCTATAAGGAACATAGACTAGCCTAGATGTAAAGCTCATAAAGATTATAGCATAAGAGAGTAGGAATACATAAATGAGAGTCTCTGATGCAAGAACTCAAAGCTTTGGTGAGATGTCACTGGCATGAATTTTCTATTGAAGCAATCTCTTGATTTTAGTGCTTGAAACAGCAAGCATCTTTTTGTGTATTCAGGTATCCTGGGAAGACTCTAGTTTATGGGATGAACTCAAGTCTTGTCCACTTATGTCTCCCTCTGGGCCAGCAATTGAATAGGGGTGGGAGGTGTTCTGTCTGATCACTGTTGTCACTGTCACTGTCTCTCGTTCACCCATCAATTTGCTCGAGGGGCACCTAGGTAACTATCTCCATGTGTCTCACGCAAGTAGAGCCCAAGGGCACCGCTTGCTCCAGGAACATAAAGAGCCTCAAACCATTCCATCAGGTCATGGGAATGAGGTCTATATTGTTACTGGGATCTGGCATGTTCTGTCTGATGGCTAGGATATAAAGCCAAACCAGGGTCGCACATTTAAAGCCTCTGTTTGATTCTTTTTTACTTAGACTCCATTGCTCAAATCAAATAACATGGGCAAATCCAATATCAATGAAACGAAAATAAATAAATATGAAGCAAGTAGGAGGATATAAGAAACCCGACAGTGAATTTCTCAGGGCGTAATAAAACCAAGACCTAATCTCAAGACGTTGCTCTGTCACAACCTTAGTGAAGCCCCAAAGCATGGAGTCCGGTTCCTCTTGTGGATGCAGGATCTGAGGCCTGAAGACTCTTAGCTGAGTACAAGTGCCAGTCCCAAAGAAATACTGATCCTATCAGAATGGAGAAGCCTCCATGGAAACAAAAAGCTGGGATTAAACAGAAAGGAAGACCACCAAAAGTTCAAAGTTAGAGATCAAGTGCCTTGAGTTAGTTATAAATTAGATTTGGGGTTGAGGGACACCCAGGAATCAACCATTCCTGGGTTCCAGACAGTTGTACCAGGTGAATTTTCCACATCCAAAATGTATTAAGGAGGAACTAGAAAAGAAGTATACTTAAGTATACTTAAGAAAAGTTTACTTTTGGATATACTTTATTTCATATATTTGTGAGACAATACTCATAAAATATCTAGGGATAAACTTAACAAGCATTGCAGAGGATCTATTTGAATAAAACTATAAACTTCTATTGAGGATCATAAAAATTATTTGATTCAATGGACTGTCAAATCTTGCACTTGAACAGGTGGACTCCCAATTGTAAAATTGTCAATTTTCACTAAATAAATCTATAAATTCGATGCAATTTCAATAAAATTCAGTAGTTTTTTCTTGGAAATTGTGCAATTACCAGACACATTCTCAAAAGAATATAGTAATGAGAAGCAACCTGCTTTGTCACATATTAAAATACATTCTAAAACAATCCACATTTATAAAAGAAAAAGGAAAATATAGAGGAATAGATTAATAGCTCAAGGTCATGGAATAAAAAGTACACAAATACATCCAAGGTTAGGTAAAGTTTAGTATATTACAAGAATAGGATGTGTAACAGGTGGTAGAAGAGTTAGATTATTGAGCAAAAGCTTTATAAACAACTGAATAAGGCTTGAGTAATAGTATAGTAAGTCAAAATTTGCCAGGAGGCACATGGCCAACCCAGTTAGATCCTTGGCACCACGGTGGTTCCCAAAACACCAAGTGGTGTTTGGGTGTTCAGGTTAAGTGATTCCTGAGTGCACAGCCAGGAATAAGCTCTAAACACTGCCTGGTGTGGCCAAAATAAGCTAGAAGCAAAAAACAAAAACCTGGAATTTAGAGAAATATTGTCATTCACAAGCAAAGCTCAAACTCTCTCTTTTTACCTGCTTTATATTATTCCCCATCTCAATTTTTGCTGGATTAGTAAGTCACCATTGATTTACTCTTTAGACATTTTTCCTTTTCTGTTTTTAAATTTTGTTTTATTTTGGGGCCACACCTAGCTGTGCTCCGGACTTACTCCAGACTCTGCGCTCAGAGATCACTCCTGGGCAGGGCTTAGGGACCTTATAGGGTACTGGGGATTGAACTTGGGTTAACTGGATACAAAGCAAGCGCCTTAACCTCTGTACTATCTCTCTGGCCTCCTTTTCTGGTTTTTTAAACAGTAGTGTGAAAAGAAACCGTCTGTAGAATCATTGGCTATATGTCTGAATCATTCTCTAAGATATGAAATTGATGCTCTAGCACTTGGGATGTGGTTTATTTATATACATGAGGATCTGAGTTTGCTTTCTAATACCACCAACACCAAAAGGTATGGACTCTGAATACATTTCCATCCAAGTATCTGTCTGATCACAACTGGTCACCTCAATTGTAGCAGTAGTGATAACAACATGTCCCTTTGCTTTTGAGTACTGATAAATTTGCCCTCCAAAGCCCAAACTACATTCTAGCAGCAGTAAGAAAGCAAACCTCCCAAATTTTTAAAGATGGTTAAAATTAATGAAATAGAATCATTTTCCGCCTCCGTGGAGTGGCTTGCGCCATAGAAGTGTTAGATGTGTGTTTCTTCTTTGGTGAAGCCCATGTTCTTTCTTTAACAGTCCCCTCCCTTATGCTTCTCTAAGTAAACTTCTATAAATAAAAAACGATTTTACTTCCAAAATATTAATGAAAATAAAAGCAGACACATATGATACAGAAAATTAAAAGCATATGAAATGCTCAATAAACTCCTAAGCTGATATTTTTGGGGGGGTTATGACAAAGCGCCACAAATTTCGGTCAGGGTAAAGAGAGAAAAGACAAGTGATATTAGGAATGAGGTTAGATTTAGTACAGCTGCAGAAGATTCTGCATGGCGATTTCATATGGTATCTTTGCTAAAGTTAGAGTGTGAGACAAAATCTGCAAATTATGAGAGCTAGAAAGATAACTCAGGTGGCAGAGCACAGGCTTCACATCTGAAAGGTCTTGAATTTCATCTAACACTCTATCACATGGTCCCCGAAGTATCCCTGGGTGTGGCCCTGAGGACTCCTGAGCCCTCGACTGCCCATGCCTGCACACTGAACCATCAGGCCTACTTTATTGGGTGGTATATTGTTGGCTGTAGCGCCTTCCAAAAGGTTTTAAACCCATGAAAATAGTAACACTACCTTTGATTTTCCTTTGTAAGTCGGGTTCATGTTGAAGATAGATGTAGTCTGACAAAATTTATTTATTTTTTTGCCTTGAGTCCCAAATGTAGTGACCTACTTGTGTGAAAGACATTCCTTTGCTCTGTGGAATCAGTGTTGGAGCAGTGAGAGCTGTAAGTGTAGAGACACACTGCCTGTGGTAGCCAAGCTGCATCCGTAGCTCTTCCAACTTGCAGAATAGTAGGATTTGCCTATGGGGTTTGAATTATTAGCCTCATTCTTTCTTTTTCTTTTTGAAAGTAAATTAAAAACTATAATGATATAAAAGAATATAGTTGTATTTATATGCAGTAAGTGTATGAGTGGATATAACTCAATATGTTTATATCCTTCAATCCAAAAAACTTAGATGAAATAAATGGACAAGAATATAAGAACAAAAAATTATCAAAAATCGATTTGAGAAAACCAATTGAAAAACTCTCATTAAGATAGATATGGTTGCCTGCTGGGAAGAGAGTAGTACAGGGGTTTGTTAGAACACATGCCTTGAAAGTACCAATTTGGTTTAACACTTACTCTATTTTGCCCCATAGCATGGCTGGTATAGCCATTGTAGCCACAGAATACTGTCTGGAAGCCACAGAATACCACCAGTGTGGTCCCAGTGGCCCCTAGGAGCTGAGCAGCACTTCATATTGGGGTCCTTGCAATGAATCCCTGCCCCAGTAAGTAGAGAATCTGGTGAGCCAGAGAAATAGTGTGCAGCTGGCTGGAGCCACAGGCTTTGAGTGCAGAAGCAGCATGTGGTTCCCTGAGCACCACCTGGAGTGACCTCCAAGTGCAGAGCCTTGAGCAGATCTTGAGCACCAGCAGGTATGGTCTAAAAGCCAAAAAGTGAAGAAAAAGAAGAGAGAACATTTAGAAGTCCTTATGCTAACTTGCCCTCCTCCTTGCTCACAGCTTCTGTGGTTACTGAAGCAAGTTTTATCAGTCCTTGAATGTGGAATGTGCTCACTTCCATCTTATGTTACAGAGCATAGAACAATATGTAAATGCATCAACATTATTTTATAATCTGGTTTATTCCCAATATTAAGATAAGAAAAAGCAATTACAGGCAAATATTACTTATAAATGTAGATGCAAAAACTCTAAAAAATACAAAATAATGTAATCTAGTGGTCTAGAAAATCGATCAAGTAAGATTTGTCTGAGAAATTCATGTTTTGAAATCAAAGTAACTTACTACTTTTATAGCTTAAGGAAGAAATGTGGATACTTGGAAGGCAATTTGCAAAACTGCATCTTTTTTTAAACACTAGATGCAGATATAGGAATCTATATATATACATTCAAAAACATTATACTTACTGGTAAAGTTTTAGAAACACTATCGCTGAAATACTAAACCACAAACAATGATGATTGTTTTAACTAAGAAAAATTAGAGTTCTAGTAGTGTCTAGTGAATGCAGAGAGATGAAGCATGTGCGAGATAAATATTGGACACTGATATAAAATTTGCCAAGGCATCGAAAATCAGATGGGCTGGACATGTAATGCGATTTGGAGATGACTACTGGACTAGGAGCTGTTACTGACTGGATTCCACAAGATGTCAAAAGATCACATGGCCACCCACCTACAAGATGGTCACACTTCTTCGGCAAGACCCTGAACGAAAGGTTTGAGGCTCTTCGTATTCCTGAAGCAACCAGATGCCATTGGGCTACACTGGCACGTGATAGTATCAAATGGAGATGTTATGGCACCTGCTTGAACAAATCGATGAATAACGGGATGTCAAGTGATCAAGTGATATAAAATTTACAGAATGATATTAACTGAGACATAAAACACTGTTTCCTCTGGTCCCCCCTGCCAGTTATACTTAAAGAAACATATAAGGAATATCTTATATTTATTTATTGTTGGTGGCCACATCCAGCAATATTCAGGGCTTACTGCTACAGTCAGGGATCACTCCTGGTGGGCTAGAGATCATACTGGTGATTAAGCCCATATTAGCCGCATGCAAGGCAAGTGCTTTACCCACTGTACCATTTCTTTGGCCCCACATTTATTTTTTTTGTAAGTATTTTTTTAATATACGCATACATATCTTTTTGAATGAATTTTTTTTGCATCATGTGGAGCATATAGCAAGTAGTGGTAACACTGGAATTTATGGTAGCTCTTTTCTTCAGTTTTCTTGAAGAAAAGAAACTTACTTCCTTTTTTAAGTTGTCTCTGCGATCATATATACATTGTGAACTAATACAGTTTGTTGAACTAGGGTTGTCACTGATAAACCCTGTTTTTTTGATAAATCTCTTTTTTGCCTGTGGTCAACCCTTCTTACTCTGCCATTGTATCGCTGGATGTGAAGGATGAATTCCCAGATTTTGAATTATTAAATAAAAAATAAAGATAAAAATAAGGAAATCAAATGTCCTTCAACACTGAATGGTTTGCAAATAAAATGATGGAAAATATTTTAACAATAGAAACTATCAGTGCACACTATAGCTTGGATGGATCCAGGGAATTGCATTGAGTGAAGAAATATACATACATTTATATACATTACTTTGCATACTATTTTTAAGTGAAAATTTTAGAAATAGTCAAAAGGAATTTGGGTAGGGTCAGAAGGGTAAGAGGGAGGTGGAGTTAGTTAAAAGTTAAAATGAGTAACAGGGATGATTGTTTTGGTGATGGGACTCTTCAATACCTTGACTATGGTCTATTTTGTGATTCCAAACCTGATACAATTTTATAGCATTAAATACACACACACTCATACACACATACACATGCACATAAATAATTACAAGTGTGGGAAATATGAAAAAGATGAATGGATTGCTTCAATGTCAACATCACAATTATGTTTTATTATAGTTTTACAAGATGGTTTTGGAGAGTACATGTATCTTGGTGTAATTCTCCTTTATTCTTTTTGTTGTATCAGAGATAAAATATGTATGTAGATAGTATATATAGATATGTATAGATATGTATATATGCATATATGTTTGTGTACATATGTATATACATATATTTGTTTCTATGTAGAGAGGTACCTGGTTATTTCTATAACCTGGCTATTATAATAAGTGCTTCAATGAATATACGTGACGCATATCTTTTTGAATGAATGTTTTTTGCATCATATGTGAGCATATAGCAAGTAGTGGGAACACTGGAACTTATGGTAGCTCTTTTATTCAGTTTTCTACTGTTTTTAATATGGCTGAACTCAACAGTGTTCCCACCAGAAGTGCATGATAATTATTTTTTAATCACAAATTATGCCTATCCTTCTTATATATTCAACTTTTACCAGTGTGAAGTGATCCTTACTTGTCTCTTTTGTTTTGGGCTTCCCTGATAATTGATGAGAACATTTCTTTTTCATATACCTATATGCCATCTATCTTCTTTTTAAGTGTGTCTGTTATTTCCTCTTCCCATTTTTCATTTAATTATTGAATTTGCTGATATGGACCTTTGTGAGTGCTTTGTAAATCTTATTTATATATTAATTTTTTATCTGATGCACTGAGTGTAAATATGTTTTTCCAAATTAACAGGGTGCCTATTAATTTTAGTATATATTTATTTTTATGTGAGTACACCTTTTTAATTCAATGTGAAAGGATAAGGAATGAAAGAATAGTAGCTTGTCTCAGATTTCCCCCAACAGAGATCCTGCCACCCACCCTGGGTGCTGATGCCCTGGGTACTGATGCCCAGGATAAGATAAACAGGAGCCTATGGAATGTGGGCAGGGCAAGGAAGATAAACCATGGAATGTGGGCACGGCCAGGAAGTTGACCCTGGTGAGTGTGCGAGATGTGCCAGGCCTGGATGGGCTCATGGCAGGCATGCCCGCCTGGATGGACAGGTCAAGGGAAATGACTCTGTGTAGGTGCAGGACTTGCCATGCCTACTTGCTCATGTGACCACACACCTGTAGGCTAAGGATCAATATACCTTGAGTGAATAGGCTAGAGATAAGATATTACACACCCACTTGGCTATTTACTGCATGGGCCCTGTTGTGATGGACAGTAAGAGCCTTCATAAGGGGCCTTTTGAGGAGGCTCAAGGTCCCTCCTGCTTGTTCGGACCTGTAAGTCTGTGTGGGAACTGGGCCCTGGCTAGCCAGCACAATAAACTCTGCTTTGTTCATTGCATTTCTGTGTGATTCTCTGTCTCTTGAAGGGGATAAAATTCCTGGACAGTAACAAATGTAGTCTTATTTGTTTATTTCTGTTCCTGTTGTGTTTACTGGATAGAATCATATTCCAACTACTGACTTTAGAAATTTGTATTTCTCTCCAAATTTTATTTGGTGCCAGAATTAGCTGAAAGTTACCAAGATTCCTTTTTGGGGGGCATATTTTATTATTTAATTAACCTCTAAGTAACATAAGGGGCAGAGCTGCTACCAGCTCTCCCTGTGCTCAGCTGATCGTGAGGTGGGAGGGAAGGCAAGTTCTAGCCCTGGTCCACCATCCCAATAGAGCCTTGCAAGAAGCCAGCGAAACTCCCACACCATGAGGGCCATCATTTTCAGCATCCAGACTCCACATTTTGTCAGAGTTCCACCCAACAGAAGAGCCAATTTCATCCCCCTGCTCGTCAGAGTCCCACCCTACAGCAAAGACTATTTCAAGCCCAGGTATGCCTGATCCAGAGAATCAGACACAAGGGGCAGAACTGCTACCAGCTCTCCCTGTTCTCAGCTGAGCATGAGGTGCCCGGGAGGGAAGGCGAGTTCTAGCCATGGCCTGCCATTCCAATAGAGCCTCTCAAGAAGCCAGAGAAACCACCACACCATGATTGTCATTTTCAACATCTGACTCCACAGCCATCAGAGCTCCACCCAACAGAAAAACTGATCTCTCCCCATTGCGCTCAGCTGGTTCATCAGTAAATGCACGAGATGAGAGCCTTCTACTGAGAGTATACTACCCGCACGGCAGAGCCTAGCAAGCTACCTGTGTCGTATTTGATACGCTAAAAACCAATAGCAATTATAGATCTCATTCCCATGACCTGAAGGAATGGTTTGAGGCTCTTCGTGTTCCTGGAGTGAGAAGATGCCCTTTGGCTACACTAGCACTCAAAAGGATGTTGGGAGATGTTACTGGTGCCCACTGAGCAAATCAATGAACAACGGGAAGGCAAGTGATACAAGTGTAGTGAACAGATAAGTTCCAAGACATCAAGCATGCAAGGTGAATGTTGAGGTACATCCCTGATCCTCAACATGTATCATTTTTCATATTTGCATGTGCAGGTACAATTATCTAAAACTATACATAAACACAAATCACGTAAAATTAAAAAATATATTTATGATCTTCAATTTTTAAATTTTTGTTGAGTTGATCTCCTAAACATTTCTTCAGCGATATTCCTAATGACAATAGAACATATAAAAATGTCTACCTTCCTCCAAATTAAAACAAAAAGAACTATTACCTTGGAGCTGTGAAATTAGAAGATTTGAAAGTGATGCATATCTCATGGTTGGCCAGGGATGGGACATAAGCATCTTAAAGACGTTGGCAACATTGTGGGCACAATGCTGGAAACTGGGTTCACCCAGTTTTCAAAAAATAAAATTGAAACTATTTTATGTGAAAAGTGAACTAAGATACTAGTATTATTCATTCAAGAGACTAGCCAGTAGTGTCAATAATTCAAAATTTGTATTAAATATTGGGATACAGTCTGAGAGTCTCTGGTTCAGCATACCTGGGCCGGATTGAAAAAGAAAAACTGCTGCAGGGTGGGTGTCGATGATCCGGCTGTGATAGTCTGGTCTGCTGGGTGGAGTTGTGACGAGAAAGAAGTCCAGATGCGGAAAACGGCGGCCCCCATGGAGTCGGGGGGTGTCATCTTCTGGCTTGTTGTGAGGCTCTGCTGGGGTGGCAGGCCAGGGCCGAGCTGCTACTGCTCTCCCTGTGCCCAGCCGCTCATGAGGTGCCTGGGAGGCATGGCGGGTCCTAGCCCTGGCCTGCCACCCCAGCAGAGCCTCATAACAAGCCAGAAGACCCACTCCCCCACCCCCGCGACTCCATGGGGCCGCTTCCGCGATCCGGACTTCTTTCTTGTCACAACTCCACCCAGCAGACCAGACTATCACAGCCTCCGGTCGCGCGGGGCTGCTAGCGGCCGCGTGGTTCATCAATAATTGCTTTATTTAGAGGTGACTACAAGAGTATGCCACCCGCACAGCAAGCCTGGCAAGCTGCTTGCTTGTGTCGGATTTGATATGCCAAATACCAGTAACATTTATATTAGGTCATTCCCATGACCTAATAAAAAGGTTTGAGGCTCTTTATGTTCCTGGAGCAAGCGGATGCCTTTGGGTTCTACTAGCATGAGACAGGACATATGGAGATATTACTGGTGCCCGCTCTAGCAAATAGATGATCAACAGGAAGATAGTGATAGTGATACAGTACTGCCTTACATTTAGATTTTGATTAATTTGATAATTTATTACAACTTTTTAATAGGAAATCATTGCATTTCTAAAAAATCCTACTTGCTCATGGTTTATTATGCTTCATATTGTATTAAAACCCATTTACTATTTTATCTAGGAATTTCACTTTTATCTTAAAGCAATTAAAGTGGTCATTCCATTTATTTTACTGTGTTTAGTATCTTGTGTAGTTGAAGAATTTGGAGCTCCTGACCTCATGGTAAAACTGAATGTATTCATCTATAGTGTAGGACTGGAGAGATAGTATAGTGGGTCCTGTTTGCTTTGTGATTGACCTCGGTTTGATCCCTAGTACCCCATATGGTCCTCCAAACTCACTAGGAGTGTTTCCTGAGTGCAGAGCCAGGAATAAGTCCTGAGCGCCAGTGGGTGTGTCTGCCAAAGAAATATCTGCTCTCTGTGTGTATATATTGTCTGTGTGTATTCACTGGGAGGAATTCCTACAAATGGACCTTGAGGCTACGTGGGATTACCCATCTATCTACAAAAAGAAAGGATTCCCACATTTAGCTGACAAACACGAATAATCTTAATTATCTACTAAAAAGGTAGCAGCTTAACACATACTTATTTTTCTCTTAATTTCTTCTGTTTAGGGTCTCACAAAGCTGCATCAAAATGCTGGCTAGGGCTTCGTTCTTATTAGATGTTTGAATATGGAAAGATCTTCTAAGCTCCATGAAGTTACACCAGAATTAATTTCTAGTCCCAGCAATTGAGAGAGGGGGTTGGAGGGATGGACAGAGAGATAGAGACAGAGAGAGTGAGAGAGAGACAGAGATAGGGAGAGAGAGGATACTAAATCTTCAAGTTTGAAATAATCTGATCCAATATAACATAATATTTGAGTGTCACAGGTTCCAGCCATACTCAATGAAGGATCTTTAAAAGGGTGAAGCATTGGGTAGTGGGGTAGAATTATGGGAATCACCTTAATGTCTTCCTGCCAAGCTTACCGTGCCTGACTGCTCATCTCTACAAAACTCCCATTTTTATACAAAATATACTTAAGGAAGAGCTTCTGTAATCAAAGCCCGAATTTTCCACTTGGTAAATAGAAATCTTACTTGAGCTGAACAAATCTAGTCCACCTGTCAAATATTCTCCTTATAAACCCTCATCTACAAATACCAAAAAATCTCAGCAAATATTTGAGAAAATCCATATCCTAATAGGTATCACCAAAAATACAAAAGCTTACTCCTTATGTGAAAGCAGAATTAAAGAGCAATGGAAGGAATATAGAATGGTTGCACTCATTTGTGGGCCAAAAACACACATAGTATGAGAATAATACCCAAAGACAAAGAAACAAGGGCCAGGAGGATGAGTCCATAATAGTATGCTTTCTACAAAGGGGAAGGGGGTGCAGTTAGGACAGAGAAGGGGCCACTGAGACAATGACAGCTGGAAATATCACTGTGGACAAGTACTGGGTACTTAAAGGAGGTAAAGTGATATATATGGGACTACTATAAATATACATGAGGTGACTACTAGAGTATCCCACCTGCATGGCAGAGCCTGGCAAGCTGCCCATGTCGTATTTGATATGCCAAATATCAGTAACAATTATAGACCTCATTCCCATGACCTAATGGAATGGTTTGAGGCTCTTTATGTACTTGGAGCGGGATGATACTCTTGGGCTATCTCGCATGTGACAGGACGTATTGAGATGTTACTGGTGCCCGCCGAGCAAACTGATGATATATGGGAAGACAGTGATACAGTGACAGTGATTATATATAGAATATAATATAATAATATAATATAGCTCACTCGAGGCGCCCCTGCTCAGCCTCTGCCTCCCGCCAGCATGCATGGCCACGCTCAGGCTCCAAGTTGGACCGCTGTACAGATCCTCTGCTCTGCTCCTGCAGCCCCTCACCGACACCTCCAGAGCACTCCGCCACGATGCGACCCTCAAGGACGGTGCAGCGGCCGGGCTGCTGCTGCTGCTCCTGACTGAGCACCTCCAGGTGAGCCCAGCCCCGGAGGAGAAGCGAGAGAAATTATCTCATGTAAGAGGGCATATATTAAACAAGAGAAACCCCCACACCTTGCTGGCAGCGATCTTCACCATCCACACTCCGCAGCTCCTAAGATCTCCACCCTAGAGATTAAGCCAGTCCCAGCCCAGTTTGTCAGAAACCCAGCCTACAAGGACACACCCTTCAGAGACCCACCCTTCAGAGGAGAGTATTTCAAGCCCAGGAATGCTTGAGCCACAGACACAGATACACCTGGCAGAGCAGATACCAACTTTCCACATTGCTAAAAAAGGTTTATTTTCCTGACCCCGAAAAAAGCCCTTAATACGGGGCAGCAAGACAAAAAGAACAGTGCCAAAAATATTTCACGCCCAACCAGGGCTGCCAAAGGACAAAAAAAAAAACTAAAATGAATAATTGCCTGTACTTTCCATGCTCGTACTGGAGTCAGAACATATATCGAGGAAATATGGTGGAAACAAAAAAAAAAAACACAAGGACATCCATTGGTCTGACTGGAGGCGGAGGAGGGGCCAGTCCCTCACACTGTATTTGACACAGAATGTATTGTTTGGAACATGGGAGGACGAAAGAGGTGTCTGTGGCATTGGTGTTCTTGTCAACACGAACATGGCAGTCAACATTGATTCATTTGAATGCCTAACAAACCGGATAGGGTGATTAAACTTGAAGAGATGTGGCCCATTGCCAGCAATTTCTATCTTCATTGTCTATGCACCAACATTCACATACAAGGAAGAAGAAATTGAGAAATTCTACATGAAATTGGAGGAGTTCTATAAAAAAGATCACACCATCTATAAGATCATAGTCGGTGATTTTAATGCCAAGATAGGACTGAGAAGATCGGCTGAAGAACACCACATCGGGACCCATAGCCTAGAATGGAACAAACAGGGTGAGAGACTATCTGAGTTCATCATGTCCACCAAGACCATTCATGGGAACTCACAGTTCCAGAAGGCTAAATCGAAACGTTGGACATGGGAATCTCCTGGTGGACAGTTCCACAATGAAATTGACCATATCATCTTCAATTGACGGTTTTGTCTGACTGATGTTGCTGTCGCCCCCAAATTCCAAACAGGATTGGACCACCATCTCCTTTGTGCAAAAATTCTATTTCACGCAACGGGGAGAAAAGGCTGCAAAGTTTAAGAAGAGAACTCCCAGAATCACCACCAACTGGGAACTCTTTGGCACCATTGCAGCAACATGGGAAAATACCATCATTGACAACATCGATGAAGAATACAACCGACTGGTTCAGCACCTCCATGATTGTGCGAAGAATGCCGAGAGAGAGAAAGACACAAAAGGACACCTGTCTTCAGAAACTCTGGAGCTCATTCACCAACGTGGCAAGGCGCAAGCCTCAGGCAACCAAATGCTAACATCCAAGCTTGCAAAGCAGTGCAAAGAAGCGATAAAAGAAGACATCAAAGACAGAAAAGCAGAAATACTGGAAGATGCAGCAGAAGCCAAAAAGCATTCACACCACCTGCCTGTCCTTCACCAACTATAAGACCAAGATGACTGCCCTCCAACGCCCTGATAGATCTCTCACATCTTCCAGAAAGGCAATGGAGAAGATTATCCATGACTTCTACTCAGATCTCTTTGATAGCCATGTCCACCTGCCCACATACCAAATTCCACAGGATGGATATGTCATTCTCAACGTTCTCCCTTCTGAAATCTGGCATGCCATTTCATCGGTAAAGAAGGGAACAGCACCAGGCCCAGACAAAGTCAGACCCGAACACCTGAAGAATCTGCCATCGGTACTCATCAATACACTAGCTCAGCTCTTCACATGCTATCTGTCGAATTCAAGGTGCCCTCCCAATGGAAAACCAGCAGGACAGTTCGACTGTTCAAGAAGGGAGACATTCACGACATCGGCAATTATCGCCCCATCTGCCTGTTGTCTGTCATCTACAAGCTGTTTACACGAGTCTTCCTGAACAGGATTGGCAGAACACTAGATGAAGGACAACCATGCGCCGCAAGCTGGCTTCCGGAAAGGATTCAGCACAATCGACCATATCCACATGGTAACCAAGTTCATTGAGGTTTGTAGGGAGTACAAAAATGCTGCTCTTTCTCACGTTCATTGATTTAAAGAAAGCCTTTGATTCTGTGGAGACTGAAGCAGTCATCGAAGCTCTAGCCAAACAGGGTGTTCAAACCCAATACATCTAGATTCTTCGTAAGCTGTATTACGGATTCACCACCAGGATCTCACCATTCTACAAGGAAGTGATCATTGATGTCAAAAGAGGGGTTGGACAGGGAGATACTATTTCACCAAAACTCTTCAGCGCCACCCTCGAGAACATCATGCGACAATTAGAATGGGAAGGAATGGGAGTGAAGATAGATGGTCGGCAACTACACCACCTCTGCTTCGCTGATGACATCGTTCTAATAATACCAAACATTAGCCAAACGGCACAAATGCTGGCTGACTTTGACCGAGAATGTGGAAAGATAGGTCTACAGTTGAATCTAAAGAAAACTATGTTTGTGAAAAAATGAACTAGTTCCAGAGGCCCCATTCACTCTCAATGGAACAGACATCTCTGAATGCAGCAGTTAGGTGTACCTAGGTTAAAAAAGTCAACATGATGAATGACCTAAAACCTGAGGTGCGCAGGAGGAAGAGAGCAGCATGGAATGCCTTCTTAGGCATCAAGGAAATAGATAAAAGGACAAAGAACCTTCGGCTCCTGGCACATCTCTTTGACTCCACCGTTTTCCCTGCATTAACATACGCCTCAGAGACCTGGGCCCCTACGAAAGCAGGATGACAATGCTATTTGGGTCTCCCAGAGAGCTATCAAAAGAGCTATGCTTGAAATATTACGCCTCACTCAAGTGAGAGAAGGAATCCGGAGTTCTGACCTCCTTCGCTATTCCAGAATCAGGGACGCTTCTCGCTTGCCAAGGCATCGAAAATCAGTTGGGCTGGACATGTATTGCGATTTGGAGACGACTGCTGGACTAGAGCCATTACTGACTGGATCCCACGGGATGTCAAAAGATCACTTGGCTGCCCACCCACAAGATAGTCAGAATTCCTTGTCAAGACGCTGAAGGAACGGTTTGAGGCTCTTCATATTCCTGAATCAACCAGATGTCATTGGGCTACATTGGCACGTGATAGGGCTCAATGGAAATGTTACTGGTGCCAGCTCAAGCAAATTGATGAATAATGGGATTCAAGTGATCAAGTGATATATATGATAACTTGTATCACATATCTTCCTGTTGTTCATCAATTTGCTTGAGCGGGTACCAGTAAAAGTCTCCATTCATTGGGAATGAGGTCCATTATAAATGTTAAGGCACTTGCCTTGCACACAACCAGCCCTGATCAATACATGGTATTTATGTCCCTTGAGCCCTGTTGGGAGTCATTATTTGAGCAGAGAGCCTGTAATAGCCTCTGAGAACTCTTAGGTATGACCCCAAAGCCAAAAATCTAAATAAAACAAAATTATTTTGGAGTTGATATTTGAGAGTTGCCCTTTCAACTCCAAAATAATTTTGTTTTATTTAGATTTTTTACTTTGAGTCCATACCTAATAGTTCTTAGAGGAGTTCCTGCCCCTTGAGGTGCTGCAGGCTTGGCTATGGTGCCCAGCTTGTCAGCACGTGGCAGATAGGAGACAGGCTTGTCTATACCCAGGGCTCTGCCCCATGGGCCCTAGATGTTTGAAGGTCTGGCATAGAAAAAGACTGGGCCCTTTGGGATGAATCCAGAACCATGGCAGAGTCTGGCAAGCTACCCATGGTGTATTTGATTTGTTAAAACAGTAACTATATATAAACATATATATATGTTTATATATAGTTATCATATATATATATCATATATATATATATATATATATATATGATACCCTTTCAATAATAGTATTGAAAACCACAGTGCCCGAATAGAAACAAGGATAAAAAAGAGAGAACAGAAAAGATAGGAGGAGGGAGAGAGAAACTGGGAATATTGGTGGTGGGAAATATGCACTGGTGAAAGGATGGGTTTTGGAATATTGACTGAGACTTTACCATGAACAACTTTGTGACTATATATCTCATGGCTAGTTAATATTTTTAAAATGAGTAATGGAAGGGAATGTTGGAATTTGTATTAGTTCCACAGAGCTCAGTCTACCCAACTAATGTGTGAAGAAAAACAAAGACAGAACCAAAAAATTAAAGTATGATTGTAAAAGAAAATGTATTTAATAAGTAGACCAAGTAGCTAAAAAGTAGCTGAATTTACAAACTAGAAAGAAGGAATTATCTCAGAATATGGGGTGGTTATAATAAATGCAGAGACTAACTAAAAACAGGGAGGATAGATCTTTAAATGGCAAAATTAGTCAAATAGGGGACAGAAATGTGCCCTTGTTTTGCATGTGTGAGGCTCTGCATTTGATCCATAGCATTACATTCACACACACACACAAATTGTTGTTTCAAAAGTAGATAATAGGTAATTCAGGGGAAAGAATAGTAACAAAAAAATAGAAAATTTTGAGTTGAATATAGCTGAGCGCTGAGTAGTATTAATAATTAAAAAATCTCCCACTAGACATTCATTAGGTAAACTCTAGTATCTGATAAAAGGTCTTGAAACTTTCTTTCAACAAAGGGGGGAGAAAAGGAGCTCCAAGAAAGAAAATAGAATTAAACTGGTTCCATACTTCTCTGTAGCAACACTGAATCCCAGGTGAAAGGAGAGTTAAAATTTCTAAGAGGAAATTATGCTGTATCTGAAACTCTACTTAGTTAAATCCATTAGTCCTGCATGGGAAAAATAAATTTTTATATATAAACAATTAGGTATTTAATCACACAAAGAGACCTTCCTGACAGTATTGTGTGAAGACGTACTTTTACAAAATGAAACTGAAAACTCAAAAAGGAAAATGTGGATCCTGAAAATATACAAACACAAACACCAAGGACATAATAGAAGTCATAATTATTTTTTATTTTACATAAGATAATTAATGCATGATGCAAGCAGAAAAACACTTTGAAATAAAAATTTTAGCTTCCTTCAACTCTGGATATGGAACTGGGGAAGTAGATGGATGCTAAAAGTTTCATTTGAGTTAAGACAGATATAGAAGGAATATCTAGATAACTATCCCAGTGCAGAGGAAAATAGAATTTGTATTTGTGTCAACTTAAGAATAGCTAGTAGAAGAGGACACTCAGATACACACACGTATATGTATGTGCATATTTGTATACCTATATACAAAAAATATGGAAAAATTCAATAAAGCATCAATTTACAAAGTAAAAATTTTAAAAATTAAGAAAAACATAACAAAATATTGCAACAAAAATAAACTCAACCATTAGTATTCAGATGAAATGTAATTGAGTTATTTCTATATAAAAATAAATGGTATCTATAATTTAGAGCCTTCTATGTTTTAGGGTTTGTGCTCAGCACTTTAGATAGATGGTTTTATTAAAAGATAATGATAATTATTATACATCTAAAACTCAACTGTCAGTAACTTTGTAAATTGCAGTTCTGTAAAAATTATTTTTTTAAACGATAACGATAAACTCTGCAGGGCAGATTTTTATTTTCACTCTCCTGCTAGAAGTGAGAGGCTTCTGGAAGATAAAGCTGTTTGCATTAAGTGTGAACACAAAGCTCCAATCTAGGTTCCTTGATATGTAAGACCAAGCTCCTATTGATTCTGTCACATAAATAACTTCTCAGCTTGGCTAAAAAATCATTCTATTTTTTTTAATTTTTATTTTACCAACATGAGAACAACATTACAAAGATGTTCATAATTGGGTCTCAGTCATATATTGTTCCAGCAACCATCCCTTCACCAGTGCCCCATTCCCACCACCAATGTCCCCACATTCCCCTCTCCCAGCTCCAGAGCAGGCATTTCTTCCTTCGCTCCCTTTCTTTCTGTCTCTCTCCGTCTCTCCTTCATCTTCCCCAATCCTTATTATACCATGTGATATATAGAATTACAAGGATGATAATAATTGGGTCTCTACAATACAGTGTTCCAGAACCCATCCCTCCACCAGTGCCAATTCCCACCACCCAATTCCCAAACACACCCACCCAATCCCTGCCTGCTCCCATTGCAGGCGCAATTCACTTATCTATCTCTTTGTCTATGTCCCTGTATTTCCCAATCTCTCTTCTATTATACTTTATGGCTTGTCCTATGTATACTAATAATGTATGATGTATCTATATGATTATTTAATAGTGAGTTCTAGTGTGATATCATAATTCCTCATTCCCCATAACCTCCTCAGTTTGATGCAAATAGAACGATCGTTGAAGTGTACAAGTGAGAAAGATCCTAAAAAGGACCTGGTGCTAAAATACATTGAGTCAAAGATTAAACCTCGGGCGGCAGAGCTGTCGTGCACCTGCGCAGCCTTGGATCTGGAGTCTGTGTCTTGCAGTGGTTGGCTGTGGTGGCTGGAGCTCAGGGCCACACCCTCTGGGCCCGGAGGCTGGGGACTGAGTGGAGGCCCTCAATCCTTGCTCCCAGTCCAGCAGGCGTGGCCGACTGCATGGCGAGCAGGCCCTAGGAGCTATGTAGGACACGGCCAGGCGCTTTCCAGCGCCTTTTACTAAAAAAATCATTTTAAAGAAACAAATCAAGGTAGAAAAATAAAATGGAGACCAAAGATTTGGAAAGAGACATACTAGGAAAATGATAACTGACTAAATGGTTGGATCCAGGGATATGACTCAACTACTTGAGTGCCCAAGACCCTGGGTTTGATTCCTGATACCGCATACTCTCCCAAACACTGCTGGAGTGGTCCCTATAAAATACATGTCTATTTGTTAGTTTTATGGGGTCACACCTGGTGGTGCTCAGCACCTGCTTCAGGCTCTGTGCTCAGGTGCCAACTCCTAGTGGTGCTCATAGTACCATGAGCAGTACTGGGGATTGAACCCTGGGTAGCTAGCTGCGTGCAAGGGAAAATGTGCTCGTCATTGTACTCTCTGACCCTATAAAAATATTTTTCAACAAAATGAATGGACATAAGGATCATAGTATTTAGCTCATACAAAACACGAGTAAGGCAACTTTGACCACAACACATTATTTTGAGAAGAGTAATAAGGCATGAGGGGGGACCCAAGGCACCCACACACACAGCCCTCCTGGCCCTGATTCTTGTACTCCCTAAGAAGTTTCATGGCAAATGCCTGCCATGGAGGCGGGGTGGGGGGGAGGGGGGAGGGGTGGAGACAGCAGGGTCAGAGGGAGGTAAACTGAGGACATTGGTGGTGGGAATGTGTCGGGCGCCCGCCAGGGTCCCCGACAGTGCCGGGAAGCGAGTTCCCTCTACCCGGCCGGCGAGGAATGGATGAACACTCAGGGATCCGTGAGGTTTTAAAAGACTTTACTTATCACAGGTTCAGGCATACAAATCAGCAAAAGGAAAAACCCGATGCTTAGGATTCCAGGCTAGGAACCCCAGCCACGTGTAGGCCAAGATGGCGACCACCACGTGGAAACTTCCAAGGGGAATAAACGCCACAAGGCGAAATCCCACCGGGAAGAAGAAGCCCGGGAGAGTGGGGAACCTGCAAGTTTATACCCCCAGCAACTCAGACCTTCCTCCCATTGTTATGGAAAGCAGGGAGGGTCCAATGCCCTTAGGTAGTCCCTCCCTGCATCTCACCTAGGGCCTTTACTGTGCTAATGTTTTGAGCCGGAATGCCTTTGAAATGTAGAGAAGGGGGTTTCTGAGATGGCATGTCACTGTACCAAAGATCAACACCAATGCCAGTTAAATATTTCTCCAAGCCTTCACAAGTCTCCTCTACTTCATTGTAGTTTTATATTTTTATCAGGGAGCCATGCTTGTTTGTTTGAAAGCAAACAGCATTTCTCTCTGGTTAATTACTTAGGTGTCCTTACGTGGCAGGCTAATATGCTGGTAAGATCTAGCTAGTCCCACGATGATTGTGATAGCATGGGAGAATATTTTACCAGCTAGTACAGCATACATGGTCAGATAAACTGCCACATTTAGACTACCCCCTTATCTACGGGTGATTTTCGGGAGGCAATCCAGAGCAGATGCAGCGGCCCTTAGGAGTTCTGCAACAGGAATGTACATTGGTGAAGGGATGGATGTTGGAACGTTAAATGACTGAAACCCAATAATGAAGCACCTTGTAACTGTGTATCTCACTGTGATTCAATAAAACATTTTTAAGAGAAAAGAATGGAAGAAAAAAAAAAAGAAAAGAAAATTTCATGGAAAGCATGAAATGTTTTAAAAAAAGCATTTATTTGAAAAGGTGGAGAAGGCAAATGAAGGAACTAGAACCCAGCTGGGATAAAATGAAGTGCTTATTTAAGAAAAAGAGAAAGTTGCAAAGACGAAAATACTTCCACAAATACACGAAATGAGCTCCAAAGGGAACCACCAATGCTGTCTTTGGCTCTTTTGAGGTTGCAGCCTTCTCACCTTTCCTATTCCCTCCCACTCTCCTCCCACCTGGGTGTGAGGTTCTGACTCTATTTGGCCACTTTCATGGGTCATCATGGACCGCATAGCGGCCACGCGGTTCATCAATAAATGCTGGACTTAGAGATGACTACAAGAGTATGCTACCTGCATGGCAGAGCCTGGCAAGCTACCCGTGTTGTATTTGATATGCCAAATACCAGTAACAAATATAGACCTCATTCCGGAATGGATTGAGGCTCTTTATGTTCCTGGAGTAAGCAGATGCCCTTGGGCTCTACTAGCATGAGACAGGACATTTGGAGATGTTACTGGGGCCCGCTCGAGCAAATCGATGATGAACGGGAAGACAGTGATACAGTGATACATGGTAACTATAACCTGTTATGGTGTAGACTGGACCTGGTTCTGATATAGTAAAGTTCTATAATGAGCTCAAGTTCACTCACCTGAGTCTGACTGACACTTGCCATGCCCCCTGGTTATAGCAAAGGGGCAATACCAGGGAGGCATCATCCGTCAGTTTGTTGTCTCAAATTGGGACTGATGGCTTGCTTGTGGCCTTGCCACTGGGCAGTCTGTTGGCAGATTTCCTCCAATGCTCTCATGATCTCATACAATCCCTTGCTAGCCACCTCCCTAACATCAGTGCTATTCTTTTTTTTTTAATTTATGTATGTATGTGTGTGTGCATGCACGTGTCATGTGAAATTCATGGCATGAAGAGGGTATTCATATAGATTGTGCAAGTTATATAATGCTGTTTATTTTTAGTGATAAAAATATATTTTAAAGTATAAGGTATAAGCACCATCCCTGATGTGTTTAGCAGTTTAGCACTAGGATAAACTTGTGCTCCTTTAAAATGCAAGAAGCTAAGGAGAGTGGCTGTGTGGTGTGTTGGAGGAATATAAAACTCAGCCTTAAAAATGCAGATAAAATGGGGGATGTCTTTCAAAAGAAGTGTCATCCAGTGCGTTCTCTCATCATATTTTGACAATTCCCTCTTTCCACTGGGGGTGAGCAGAGGGGAATCAGAAGGCAGCGTAAGAATGACAGTGGTCGACCACATGTCTCCGTTTCAAAGCAGTGAAATATTTTCAACCAGCAAGAAAAAAAGGGGGAAGGAAAAAACCCAACTCAACTTTTCTTATTTCCTCTGAACTGAGTTGTCTGTCCCTTTGCAGTTGCTATGACAACTGCAGCTCTCCTCCTTCTTCATTTGGATCTGTTTCCAAACTAAGAACAATGAATGTAAAGGATCAGAAAATGGGAAAAGCAAGTAGACATTCAGGGCATTAGAATTATTTACCCTAGAGAAGAGAATGCTAAGAGGTGGCAATTATATTGTTCTGGACTATTAAAGGTTACTACTACATAAGTAGTTCTCTGCTTGGGACCAAGATAAAAATCAGATTTATTTCAACTGAAGGGAAATAGCTTTATGGAAGAAAAAAGTCCGTGATAGAAAGTTCAGTGGGACTGCTTTTCCTTTCAGAGAAGGCTCCAGAGTTTTATATTCTGCAGAGGTCATTATTTTCCACCAGAAAAGTTCTTCATCTGTGAATCAACATCCTATACCAATCACAACAAACAATGGACACAGGATGAGCGCTGTGCCAACTACCACTGCAAGCCTTTTATACTTACAATTTTGCTCAGTTTTCACAACAATTTTGTAAGGGAGAAACCATTACTATTCCACTTTTGCATACAAGAAAACAGATTTGGAAAGCTTAGTAACTTGTTGCAGTCACATGAATGACAGGATCGGTTTTAAGCCCAGGAAGCATATGTTCTTAACCAGTGATGGCTACTCCTTAGAAAAACGAGTCTTGAATTGGTTTTCATTGTGTTGGGGCATCGGAAGGAATTCTCGATAAAGCCCTAATAGGGGTGAGTTGCAACATCATTGATCTTTTCACATTGATCCTTCCAGTGAGTCATTCATTAACTTCTGTTTGTTGAATTCTTACTACCTAAAAATAGTGGAAATGCAGGATGGAGAATGTCTTATAGAATGTGCCATTTAAGAGAGAACCACAGACATAAATAAATGAGATTAATCCTACGTACTAATAAATGCTGTGAAGGAAATAAAATGTAGCTCTTTTATTTTTTTTATATTTAATGGTGATCCCTAAGCATTGAGGGGTTTTGCCTTGGACAACAGTAAAACATTCCAGGTGAAAGGACATGGTGGCGTTGTTTCAGGGAATAGCAAGGATACAAAGAAAAATAGAAAGATTGGAGAGGTGATAGGAAACAAGACCTGCTGATGGATTGGACATATGGGACCTAGTTGGAGGAGAGTAATCTAGGGTCTCTATAATGTTCTGAGCAGATAGACCCAGGAGCTGGATGTTTTGGGGAGAAGATAGTTTTGGAGTCATGCTAGATTCCAAAAGCCCTCAATAGATGAATACAGGCTGTTGGAAATGGAGTCAGAAAGCTGAGTCCCCATCCCTGACTCCACTGACTCCTTTAGAAGATGAACAATGGCCCTAAAGCTCTGTTTTTACAGAAATAAAGCCCAGAGATGAGGACCTGGGTTTGATAGACACTTATCTACACTTCACTCAATTTCCCCCTTCAGAATGCTACTTTGAAACAAGAAAATTGACCTATTTTTTTGGAAGGTAAGCTAAGCTGCCCAAGAAAGTACATTCTTAAGGAACCAGAGTTTGATGAATAAGTCCTTTGACGCACCGCCAGGGCTAAGCCAGCATCTCCCCAGCTGCTGGAGGAGATTAAGAGAAGCAACATCAGAGCAAGCTGTGAAGGGAGCTATCCATGGCTCCTAGCAGAGGATGGGACCTTGGAAAAGACACCCCCATGATTCTCACTGCTGTCTTTCCCAGCGGCCTGGAGGTTTCGTTCTATACCTCCTTGCAAGTTCAGTGTTTGTGCATTCCTGACAAGGTTTGGGAAGTCCCGAATCTGGAAGAATACCTTTCTTTAAAGTTGCAATGGATTCTTACTGTCTATTCACAGGCTGATAAAGGAGTGAATTCTTGGAAGTAACCTGGAGCCAAATGAACTGAAACAGTTTAGTTTACTTATTTTTGAGAAAATGAAATGGCATAAAAGGAGAAGGGAAAGACAAAGTAGATTTCTCTTTTTTTGTGGGGAATTGGGAGGGTGGCAGGGGTGGTAGCTGGGCGCGCTCTCCACCCTCCAACACTCTACTGTGTGAATGACTTTCCCAACTGAGGTGGGGTACAACTCAGGGGAAATAATCTGACCTTGTGTTCTGTAATTAAATGGAGAGTGTCAAGTCTCTCAGAGGACCAATGCTTACAGGGAAGCCAGAAGCAATCACTGTTTGCAGCCATTATTGGTGGACAAGTGAAATGAGCTCTATTTTGATGGAGTGTCCTGGTGCTAGTGAGACATCCAAGATCTGCTGAATTTCTTTTGTTGAACCATATTCTATTAAGTGGATCAAGAAGTAGAATCTCAGTATCTAGTTTATGAGAAAGAGAGAGTGAAGAAAGAGAGAGAGAGGGAAAGGGAGATAAAAAGAGAGGAGGGAAAGGGAGAGAAGGAAAGAGGCCCTAATATGAAACAAACAATTCTTCAAAGACTTACTGCATTCCAAGTTCTGTGATCTGGATGCAATGCTGAAACAAGGTTCTCGGACAACTGTTTCTGTTTTTGGGGTGTGAAGTTTACAAATACATTGAGTTGTACAACTACTCAGCTCTGCTGCTGTGTCTTAGGGCAGTTCAAGGCATGGAACTGAATGACTGTGACTGTGTTCCCATTACAATTGCTTTAAAGAAACAGACAGACTGGATGTGGCCCATGATGCACAATTTCTCATCTCTAGCTTTCAAGCATGCCTCTTTGACCTTACAAAGTACAAGAGTCATGTGGGGGCTTTACGGTATTCGAGTGTCTAGTCTTCTCTGCAGAATTTCTGAGTGGTGTCAGGAGTGGATCCCAGACTTCAGTGCTTTTAAGAGACTCCCCAGGTAATATAGTGTGAATCTGGGAATAGAAACATTGAACTTAATTACATTTTACTTCATTGCATAATAGAATTCTGTGTGTGTGTGTGTGTGTATCTCTCTCTCTCTCTCTCTTGTAGAATAACTATATCCTACATAAGATGGACCTTGGGACCACTTTCCCCTTAAAGGTTTAAAGGGGTTGACATCTGATAAGGGGTTAATATATATTAACCCCTTATCCTGATAAGGGGTCAGGATATATCAGGCACTTGTAGAACTTTACAAGAAGAAAACAAACAACCCCATCAAAAAATGGGCAGAGCTGCTACTTGCTCTCCCTGTGCCCAGCAGCTCATGAGGCGCCCGGGAGGTATGGCGGGTTCTAGCCCTGGCCTGCCACCCCAGCAGAGCCTCACAACAAGCCAGACGACCCCCCCCCTCCCCCGACTCCATGGGGGTGCCGTTTTCCACATCCGGACTTCTTTCTCTTCACAACTCCACCCAGAAGACCAGACTATCACAGCCCGGCCACGTGGTTCATCAATAATTGCTTTATTTAGAGGTGACTACAAGAGTATGCCAGCCGCATGGCAAGCCTTGCAACTGCTCGTGTCGTATTTGATATGCCAAATACCAGTAACATTATATTAGGTCATTCCCGTGACCTAATATAATGGCTTGAGGCTCTTTATGTTCCTGGAGCAAGCGGGTGCCTTTGGGTTCTACTAGCATGAGACAGGACATATGGAGATATTACTGGTGCCCACTCTTGCAAATAGATGATCAATGGGAAGATAGTGATAGATAGTGAATAGAATTCTGTGTGTGTCTGTCTCTCTATCTCTCTCTCTCTCTCTCTCTCTCTGTAGAATAACTATATTCTACAGAAGATGGACCTTGGGACCACTTACTCCTTAAAGATTTAAGGGGTTGACATCTGATAAGGGGTTAATATCCAGGATATATCAGGCACTTGTAGAACTTTACAAGAAGAAAAAAAACAAGCCCATCAAAAAATGGGGAGAAGAAATGAACAGAAACTTCAGCAAGGAAGAAATTCGAATGGCCAAAAAACATATGAAAAAATGCTCATCATCACTAATCATCAGAGAGATGCAAATCAAAACAGCAATGAGATATCATTTTACACCACAGAGACTGGCACATATTCAATAGAGCAGGAACAACAAGTGCTGGCGTGGATATGGGGAAAAGGAGACACTCATCCATTGTTGGTGGGAATGCCGGCTGGTACAGCCTTTCTGGAAAACAACATGGACATTTCTCCAAAGACTAGAAATTGAACTCCCATTTGACCCAGCCATACCACTCCTGGGAATCTACTCTGGGGAGCCAAAAATATGCAGCAGAAACACCATCCCTACTTTTATGTTCATAGCAGCATTATTCACAATAGCCAGAATACGGAAATGACCAGAGTGCCCGAGATTCGATGACTGGATAAAGAAGCTTTGATACATCTACACAATGGAATACTATGCAGCTGTTAGGAAAAAATGAAGTTATAAAATTTGCCTATAAATAGATGTACATGGAGAAGATTATGTTGAGTGAAATTAGCCAGAAGGAGAGAGACAGATACAGAATGATTGCATTTATTTGCATGACATAAATATATATGTACATATTATGATACCAATGTTAAGCAGTTTAATCATTTGGACTTCTCTCTCAGTCAGAACTCCACCCAGCAGACCAGCCCATCACAGCCCGGATCATCGACACCCAGCCTGCAGCAGCTTTTTCCTCAATCCGGCCAAGGTATGCTGGTCCAGAGACTCTCACACATGGGGCAGAGCTGTTCTTTGCTCTCCCTGTTCACAGCCGTTCATGAGGCAGTCGGGAGGCATGGCGGGTCTAGCCCTGGCCCACCACCTCGGCAGAGCCTCACAACAAGCCATACCACCCCCTCACTCCACAGGCGCCGCCATTTTCCACATTTGGACTTCCCTCTCGTCAGAACTCCACCCAGCAGACCAGCCCATCACAGCCCGGTCTCGCGGCCGCAAGCGGCCGCGGCTCATCAATAAATGCTTTATTTGAAGGTGTTTAAAAGAGTTTGCCTCCCACTCGGCCTGGCAAGCTTCTTGTGTTGTATTTGATTTGCCAAACTCCAGTAACACTTATATTAGGTTATTCCCATGACCTAATATAATGGTTTGAGGCTTTTTATGTTCCTGTAGCAAGCCGATGCCCCTGGCTCTACTGGCGTGAGACAGGACATATGGAGATATTACTGGTGCCCGCTCTAGCAAATAGATGATCAACGGGAAGATCGTGATCGTGATCGTGATGATACCAATATCCAAGGTCAAGTGAAACATGTATCAGGAGGTCTTGTCAAAGGTGGAAATTATCACAAACGTGTGGAAGTCAGAGGCTAGGCAAGACAGAAAATGGAACAGTGTGCTAACCATTGTCGAGGGTACTAATACCAACCTAGAACTGAGCATTAAATACAAGCAAAAGATACACATGACAACCCTTTAATGTATGTTCTGTAATCCATTGTCTGGAAGGGAAGGAAAAGAGAAAGAGAGAGAAAGGGAAATAAATAAAGAACCTGCCATGGAGGCAGGCTGGGGGAGGGGAGTGAACCGGGGTCGTTGGTGGTGGGAGATGGGCACTGGTGGAGGGATGGGTGCTGGAACACTGTATGACCAAAACCCAAATATGAATTTTTTAATTATGTCATATAATCCTGTATATCTTTGTAATTGTATATCTCACGGTGGTATAATAAAATACGTTAAAAATAAAAAAAAAGATTTAAGGGGTGAAATCTCTAGGGGGATTGTTGTAGGCAGGCAGAGAGGGGGTACCTCTTTACAGAGACCATTCAGTTGCTTGTCTGTCCGGTGAAGAACTTAGCCATAGTGGACTCAGCAGTTGTGACTTGTGGCTGACCTGTAGGTCAGTGCCACCACAGCCCACTTGTGCTCCGTAACCTTTTTGTGGGACCTTAAGGGTGCCAGGTCGTGGAGCCACAGACTCACACCTGATAGGAGGGACCTATCAGGGTGCTCATACACACACTCATACAGAGGTTATAGCATTCCTCCCCCGTCCCCCTAGAGATTTCCAAGGGAGCATACCTTCTCTGCAGATTTTCACAGATTTCTGGGGGGAACTCTTAACTACAATGTCCCTTCCACAGTCACCAAAATGATGCAGGCAGGCCTCACGGGTGGCTTATGTGAGACTGGAAGGAAAGAGAGATGGTCGCTTTCTCCCCAGCCACCTCTGCCACCTGGGACCCTCTGGGCAGGCTTAGGACTGATCCTAGGCCTTACCCAGGGTTGCCTCAGGGTTCTTGTTTTCCTTGCAGAAAAAGAATTTTCAGGAGTCGAGAAGCAGTGAAGTAAAACAGGTTTTTATTAAGGAGGTAATCTGTGAAAATCTGCAGAAAAGGTATGTTGCCTCCGGAAATCTCAAGGGGGATGGAGGAGGAATGTTATAACCTCTGTGTGAGTGTGTGTATGAACACCCTGATAGGTCCTCCTATCAGGTGTGAGTCTGTGGCTCCATGACCTGTTACCCTTAAGGTCCCATGAAAGGTTACGGATCCTGAGTGGGCTGTCTGTGCCACGAACATATGGTCTATGGTGGCGCTGACCTACAGTTCAGCTGCAAGTCACAACTGCTGAGTCCACTACGGCTAAGTTCTTCACCGGACAGACAAGCAACTGAATGGTCTCTGTAAAGAGAGTCAGTCAGCTCAAGTCAGTCAGCTCAGGTCAATCAGCTCTGTTCAGTTAGCTGTGGTCAGTCAGCTGCCAAGATGAGAGCTGCTGCCTCTCCGGCCGGTGATCATTAAAAATATTAATGGATATACGTCTTGTTCCTGGAGTCTCATCTCTGCGCCTCCGACCCAACAGGACATTCCTGCTTCATATCCAGCACTTAGAGAGATGCTGACTTTAATTTGCTCATTTATTAGGTATCAGTACTTTTTTTTTGTGGAGGACTTTCCAAGCAATGCTCGGGTTGCCAGGAACCCACTCCCAGCAGCAGTTGTCTCACTGGGCAAGACAATCCAATACTAGGATGCAAAACTATACCCCGGCAGTTTTGGGGACTACCAGGGTCACATCTGGCAGTGTTATTGGGAGAGGGTACACGGACTGGGAATAAAATTCTGTGTCTTGTGCTTACAAAGCATGTACTCCAGCTCCTGAGACTCTCTCTCCAGCCCTGAGATCAGAATCTTCAAAATCTCCTGCTGTGCATCTGCTATAAAATCAAAGAGGGAAACCATGAGTCTAGAATGTGAGACAAATAGACATTTCACTACAGAGTGATAATTGCTTGGCAGGAGTACTTCTAGCAATAAGTTATTACTTACTGATTAAACATTTATAATAGCTAGGGCTTACTATGTGTTGGGCCAGGGATCTACATGTTTTTACTATTGAATCCTGTACTCTAGTATTGAATCCTGCTCTTGAATGGCATTATCTAATGTAAGCGCATTTCATATCCCTCAGTGAGAAAACAGGTATAGAAATCTGGGTGGGATAAAGAAGGTGAAGATAATTTAGTAAAACTTCTAGGAAAGGGGTCATCTGTCTTGAGACTTGAAAGATACAGATGTAAGAGAGCCAGGTTCATGTGGGATGGAGGTAGATCATGGTATGAAGATGAGGAGTGTATCCCAGGAACAGCCTGTGCAAAGTGTGGAGGGTAGAGACAGCCAGACATCATTTGTAATGTACAAGTACCCTAGGGGGCTGGAGAGCATGTGGTGTGCTTGAAGATCTTAATGAATGTTTTGTAAAAATTTAGTACAGGACTGGGAAGATGGTACAGGGGTTAAAAGCATAGCTGATATGATTCTCTACCAGGCACCTGAACACATCTGGGTATGGTTCCAGTGGCATCTGAGCACATCTGCGTGACTTGGTTGGTCTCCAGCATAGCAGCATCCTTCGACCCTAGCACTGAACCATATGGTCCAGTTGGCAAAGAATCACTGGAACTGGTCCCTGTATCCACTGAGAAATGTTTTAGAACTCCCTGAATGCAATATAAATAGTTTTAGAGGTCGACTAATCATATGCCTACACTCAGAAATATTGCAATATGCACTTAAAAATTCTTAAGAGGGGCCAGGCATATGGCTTACGTGGCAGAAGTACATACGAGGCCCAGAGTTCAGTCTCTGATGGCTTCCAGAGAACTGCTGGGTGTAATCCTGGTGGCCCCTGGGTACCTCTAGGTCTGAACATCATACACAAACTCATCAGGGCCCTGTATCATCTGGCCAAGCACTAATGGGAGTGGCCTTGTCCTAATTTATAGGAAAAGAAAGTAAGAGAATAGATCCATGTTCAGAGTTCTTACACATGTGTGTATGTGCGTCTTGTAAGGCTACAACACACACACACACACACACACACACACACACACCCCAAAACCAAAAACAAAAGACTCAAATCCCCATTACCAAAAAGAACACAAGGAAAATTTGGAGGTGACAGATTATTTTCATTATAGTGATAGAGACATATATCTAAATCAAATATAAATCACATAAACTGAAGTTTTGGTATATCAATTTTATCTTAATAAAGCTATTTTTAAATGCTTTGTCCTCAGTGAATATTCAGTTGTTTCAGGGATGAGTGGAAGGGCATAAAATGGTTGTTCAGTGTGAAGATCATGCCTGTTGCAATCTTAACGACAAGAAATAGTGGTCACAAGGAGAGAGAGGATTGAGAAAAGGACTTATTTGATTTGATTTTTTAATTTTAATTTTATTTTTCAATTACATCTTATATAAACACAGGTTGCAGTTTGTTCATGGTGATTACAGACAATATACCATCACCAATCCCACCAGCATTGCACCTTCCCACCACCATTATTTTTGATATTCCTACCCACCCCTTAAGCCTGCTCCCATAATAGCCCTTCAGTGATTTATTTTATATTTATTGTTATAATTTGCTACAAGAATGATTAAAAATGCTTCCTCAGAAAAAGTTGGTGAAGCTTATGTATCTCACCCTGGAGCTATTAATCCCCTGTAAGAGATTACTAAAATGTTAGAAGTTAAGCCTTCTGTGTTGTTATTTTATTACCCAATATTATTGGGTAATATTTATTACCCAATATCATTGCCTTCTACATTACGTCCATTGGATGATAAACCATTCAATCTGATTTATCAGTGTTGTCTTGGACATGTGCTCCAGGAAGTCTGAAAATTTTAACAAGTTGAATTTTTAAGTGGGTGGCTTTTGAAATCTGTGTATGACTGCCACAGCTTCTGGAAGCGAAGGAAGATGGGAAGAGGTAACCCATCCCTGACTCCATGAAAACCTGGAGATTTCAGTCACAAATCCCACATCCCTGAGTTTTTCAACAGATTGCTTTCTGGACGAGGCTCATTGTGAGCAGTGGGGTCCAGTTGGGAGCATGGTGGCAATTATGGAGTTCGTAGGTTTTCAGCTGTTAGGGCTGTTTGGGCAGGTGTGGGGACTCACCCAACCCCCTCTGGGGTACCCTGATTACACAGCCTTAGGCAAGGTCCCAGAGCATCTCTGTATCATGTTGATATCTCTCAAGATTCATATATGAGTCTCTGAATCATGGTCAGTGAATGAGTTTCTTAACTGTGACTTCTGATCTCCTTTGAGATTTATTCATGGGTCTCTGAAGCTTGGCCACTAAGTGAACTTGTATGGCTATGCTGGAGGTGGTTTGCGGGTGTGGCTTCCACATACCTAACTTTGGGTGTTTTAATTTCCTGGGAAACTTGTCTTGGGTTGTTGGAGTCTAGTCAGAGGCACAGAAGCTATTCTGGGGTATACCAGAATAGCTATTCTGGGGTAAACCCAAGGGTACCCTCAGGCTGCCAGTGCATTTGCCCCATTGGTCCAGGTCTACCTGCATGTAGTGCAGTGCCTGCTGGGCCCCAGTAGTGATGACATATCCCAGGACCAAAGCTGGGGCTGCTGCCTTCATGACTTGAGCACTCTGGGTGGGCTGGAGTCACCAGTCCAGCAGAGCCTCTGCCAGGGGGCACATGTCCATCCTGCATCTCCAGCTTGGGGCACACATCATCTTGGGTCTCCAGCACCAGGTGATGCTCAGGGATGTTTTCTTCAATAGTATGCTGAAGGTGGTGGAGGTTGGTCTAGGGAGGAAATGGTGGTGGGGCTGTTCCATCAGAGGCATATCCCCAGGGCCCCATGGTGAGGACTAGGCCCCATGGTGATAACTGGGATCACCTCATCAGATCTGGTACCTCACCACCTGCATTCCACAGTGGTGCTGAATTGGACTTGAAGAGCCATATTTTTTTTATTTTATAAAAGATTTAGTGTTTATTTATTTATTTATTTTTAATTTAATTTTATTATTTTCCCCCAAATATCATTACACCATTTTAGACATACAATTGAAAGACGCCATGTAGAGTTTTGGATCCACAGTGTTCCAACACCCATCCCTCCACCCAAACCCATCTACCGTCACCAATGTCCCCACCTCCCTCCCCTCCCGCACCTAACTACTTGCAGATTCTGTATGTCATTTCTTTTGTCTTTATATCTCCTTCCCGATAAACTTTCCTGCTCTTCGTGGAATACAGTGCATTAAAAAGACATTACTGTTTCACTATTTTAGTGGACCGCGCGACCTGGGCTCGAACTGGTTTTGCTCAGTTGATCTGGTCGTGGGTCAGTTTCTCAGCGTCCGGACAGCGAAGATGGTGGCTAGTGTGATGGGCGAGTTTCATCCGGCTGCTTCCGGGACCCCCAGAGGCGATGGGCCAACACCCAAAACCCATCTGCCCTCCTCGGGTCCCATCGTCAGCTGGGCTCGGCGCGAGCCGGCTCCAGTCTCCCAGCCACTTGCGCCTGTACTGGTTCCCAGGCAGCTCCTGGGCGGGTCCACCAGGCTCGACAAAATGGAGGGGAGTGGCTTAACCCTGACTCCATCTGGCGAATCCCAGTGATTCCCGCGGGGCCGCTACCTGGGCTCGAACTGGTTTTGCTCAGTTGATCTGGTCGTGGGTCAGTTTCCAGCGTCCGACACAAGATGGTGGCTAGTGTGATGGGCGAGTTTCATCCGGCTGCTCCGGGACCCCAGAGCGATGGGCCAACACCCAAAACCCATCTGCCCTCCTCAGGATCCCATCGCAGCTGGGCTCGGCGCGAGCCGGCTCCAGTCTCCCCAGCCGCTTGTGCTCTCGAAGAGCCATATTGAGATCTATTAAATCTCTGTCACCACACATAGCTTCCAGAAGCTGTGGAGGCTCTGCTAGCTGGAGGGCGTGTTACCACCATCCTTATGTTACCCACTATGCATGTCCTGGCGGGCGATCATATAGTTTTCTTTAATGGTGCTCTCCCCTGGGCCAGGATATCCAGGGAAACCCACATTCACTCATTCAAAACTTTGTGGACTCAATTGGCTGTTCAGAGCACTGAGAGCTCCGCCCCTCTACTTACTCGCCCATTTGTTGCTGTACTGCCTCCATGGAGCTGGATTCTGTCCAGAAAGGTTTATTTTAAACAAGAAACACTTAGTAGGCTTAGTACTGAGGCAAGAAAACAGGAAAAATGAACATCAGGGGGAAACAAAGGGTGTGAGAGATGCAGCAGGGTCTTTGAGAAGAAACCATATATATTGTTGGCAATATTTGAGGAACTGTCAATAACCAGGATCACCTTCTCCAGGAAGAGGAGGATGAGAGGGATGCTGACATTTGATAGGTGAATGTTCAAGAGAAGTGGGGAAGTTGACTCTGAAACTTTTCCATTGCATCTGTTCTGTACTTTGATGTTTTTTGCTTTTGCTTGGGACCTGGTAGTTCAGGGACTACTTCTAGCTTGGTGCTAGGGGTCACTCAGGGTGGTGCTTGGGAGAACCACACAATCACGGAAGATTGAAGCTGGGACATTTGTATGCAAAACATGCATGCCCTTCTGATGAGCCTTCTCTGCATCTCCTTCATTGTATCTGTTCAGGCTGTAAGGAACAAAGCTCTCCATAGGCTTGCTCAAGAGAATCTATCTAGTAGAATTGAAGGAATCAGAATATAGGAACTTGAAATAACAAAGTTTTTATGTTTTTAAAATATTGATAATATAGTGATAGGGACCTTATAACAACTCAAAGAAATGATAAAGAATCAAAGCTTTCTCTTGCTACCTGATCTACCTTGGGGTGTAGCTTTTGCCCTTATTCTCCTGTGGTACTTACTGTGCCTCAAGTAGGAAGGAAAAACAAACTATACATTTGAGCTTAGACATAACAGGCAATTGATGCTTTTAGGGCCAGTAGGACCAATCCAGAGGTTTATGGGATGCTCACTGGGCCATGAAGTGGAGATTGAGCTCACAGCCTTGCACATGCTAGACACATGCTCTTTCACTTGACTATTTCCCTGACTATTTTTTCCTTTTAAATTCATTTACCCCTGTAAACTCTCATAGTAGTTTACTATGCTACCATTTGTAGCTCACTGACCACAAGAGGTCATATAGAGCTCCTTCCACACCCACTCCTGACACCTGCCCTGTGGAGGCAGATATTTATAGGATATGGACTGAGGAGGCGGATATTTATAGGTAACTGTATTATCCTCCATATATAGTTAGTTTTGTATTATTCATGGGAAAAAAGAGAAGGAAATATGCTAGGCAGATAGCAAAGTCTACTACAGAAAAATACATTAAAAATTCTTAGGAATTAAAAAAAAGGGAAATTTAGTCTTAGAGAGTTTGGAACCGAGAAATTCAACCCTTCCTTCGGCAGACGGCAAGTAATTTCCCTCCTCTCCTGTGCTTCAGCTGCTTCCCTTTCTCCACTGCCCTTCAATTTACATTTTTAATTTGATAAAAAATTTATTTATCCATTGATTATAATAGTTGTAAAATTCAATTTTGTTCAGTTGCAACAGATTTTCAGTTCCAAATTTAGTAAATTAGGGACTGGCACATATCACCCTGATATCAGGTGATAACACCCTGATATTCAATATAGTACTGTAAGTACTTGCCATAGCAATCAGAGAAGTAAAAGAACATTAAGGGTATTCAGATAGGCAAGGAAGAAGTCAAGCTATCACTATTTGCAGATGACATGATATTATACCTAGAGAACCCTACACTCTCTACCAAAAAGCTCCTAGAAACAATAGATACCTATAGTAGAGTGGCAGGGTACAAAGTCAATACCCAAAGGTCAGTGCCTTTCCTATATACAAAAATTGAAAGAGAAGACAGGGATATCAAGAAAACGATCCCATTCACAATTGTACCACAGAAAATCAAATACCTAGGAATCAGTTTGACAAGGAACGTAAAGGACCTCTACAAAGAGAAAACGTTACTTCAAGAAATAGAAGAGGACACATGGAAATGGAAACACATTCCCTGCTCATGGATTGGGAGAATCAACATTGAGTGAAATTAGCCAGAAGGAAAAAGATATAGAATGACTGCATTTATTTGCATGACATAAATATATAGATACATATACATATATGTATGTATATACATATTATGATACCAATATCCAAGGTCAGACAAAACATGGTTCAGGAGGTCTTTTCAAAAGTGGAATCTACCACAAGCGTCTGGCAGTCAGAGGTTGGGTGGGACAGAGAAGGGAACAGTATGCTAACAATTGTAAGTGATAATACTAGCGTTAGAACTGAGTATTAAATACAGGCAAAAAGATACACATGATAACCTTTAAATGTATGTATCGCAATCGTGATTGTGTATCGTATGTATCGTATGTATCGTGTATAAGAGAAGGAAGAGAGAAGGAGAGAGAGAGAGAAGAGATAAAGAACTCTCCATAGAGGCAGGCTAGGGGAGAGGGGAGGGAATTGGGGACATTGGTGGTGGGAAATGGGCACTGGTGGAGGGATTGGTGCTGAAGCAATGTAGGACTGAATCCAAGATGTGAACATCTTTGTAATTGTATATCTCTTGGTGGTATAATAGAATATTAAAAAAAGAAGGACCTTGTGGGTACCATCCAGATAACATGAAGCTCATAAAATTAAGATGTATTACTTTATACCAGCTCCCCACCTCCAGTGTTTTGACATAAGAGATAATCTCCTATGAAGGGACTAGTCCTTGGCATAGTCATTTGTTTAGGCCTACAAAGCTACTTCCGGCTCTCCCTGTGCCCAGCTGATCATGAGACACCCGGGAGGGATGGTGGGTTCTAGCCCTGGCCCACCACCCCAGCAGAGCCTTGCAAGAAGCCAGAGGACCCCCACACCATGAGGGCCACCATTTTCCACATCCGACTCCCCTCTCATCAGAATTCCACCCAGCAGAATTGCTGATCACAGCCCAGCTCACTGAGACCCACCATGCAGCAGTCTTTTTCAAGCCCAGCCCAAGTATGCCAGAGACTCACATACATGGGGGCAAAGCTGCTACCAGCTCTCTCTGTGTCCAGCTGCTCATGAGGCTCCTGGGAGGGATGGCAGGTTCTAGCCCTGGCCCGCCACCCCAGCAGAGCCTCGAAAGAAGTCAGAGAACCTCCCACACCACGAGGGCCGCCATTTTCCACATTCAGACTCCCTCTCATCAGAACTCCACCCAGCAAAAGAGCTGATCACAGTCCGGCTTGCGTGGCGCAAGCGGCTGCGCAGTTCATCAATAAATGCTGGAAATCAGAGGTGACTATAAGAGTATCCAACCTGCATGGCAGAGCCTGGTAAGCTACCCGTGTCGTATTTGATATGCCAAATACCAGTAACAATTATAGACCTCATTCCCATGACCTGATGGAATGGTTTGAGGTTCTTTTATGTTCCTACAGCAAGCAAATGCCCTGGGCTCTACTAGCATGTGACAGGACATATGGAGATATTACTGGTGCCCACTCAAGCAAATTGATGATGAATGGGAAGACAAGTGAATCAAGTGATACAAGGCCTGTAGTAGGGTTTGGCATCACCCTCCTACACCCTCCTACCCTCTAGAAGCTGTTTAGTTGATCTTTGTTGACAGGACCCTCCCCTGAAGTTAGGATTACTTTTTGTGCATATAATGGTACTGACTTGAAGTACTGCATCCACTTTGGTGGGTTCTACTTTGGTGGGAGACTTAGGCTTTCATGTATTGTCTAAGCTCTGACCACAGCTAGAGTTCTTTCATTATATTGGATTGCAGTAGCAGACTTTGTACTATGAAAAGCCTTTTGGAACTGCGTCGGACTCAAGAATCTTCATCAATTCCCCAGCAGCCTCTGAGGTAGAAGAGAACTTCTGTCCTGATACTGTTGGGGACCCCAGCGACTCCCAACACAATCCCATCACCAAATTTTCAGTGCCATTACACCACTAAATGACCCCCTCTCTTCATTTCTCCTACCCATTCCCATACTTTCCTTTCCAAGGTTTTACCAAGCCTAAGGATTAGTTTTGTTGTTTGGCAGTTTAATTCATATCCATTTTATGAGTAAAGCAATAAATAACAGTCATTTCCTTATTTCGCTTAGAATCATCACCTTAAAAACTACTCATTTTTTACCCCCTCAAGAAAAGCCAGGTTTCATTTTTTTAATTTTTTTAAGTGGCAGAGTCGTATTCTATTGAGTATATATACCGCAGCTACATTAGTCATCTGTCAATGAGCATTTAGGATGATTCTGTGTTTTGGCTATTGTTAATAATGCAGAGCAATCTATTTAAAATGACAAATCTTATCACCACAAAAGTTCTGTCAATAAGCTGCCATTGCCCTTTAAATGACAGGTTAAAATCTATATTGAAAATGTGTGTTGGTGTCCAGAATTGTTGACGACTCTCCCTAGCAGAGAATCTGTGTCTCCGCCTTCTGAATGTCAAGTTCTGTCATTCATGACCTTCATGCAGGAGGTTTATATCCTACCTTGATAAACACAACAGTAGCCATTTGGTTTTCTGGGTCAATGAAATGTGGACCAAAGAGTTGTGCTGCTTCTAAGCAGAGCTTTAAGAGCCAGAAAAATGACTTTTAATTTCATTTTTTCCCTCCTTTATCACCAGCATTGGCCCAGAGAAAGGGTGATCCATGAGACATGAAGGCAACATGGAGAGAGACCCCACAGCAGACAGTTAGCATGACTTAAAATAGATTGCTGCTTTAATCTGTCAGTATTTATTACTATACAAAAATTAACATTATTTATATGGTTCTGAGTGATTTAATGATTTGGTCCAGCTTCTCCACCTTCTCTAGCTTCTTAGCTCTCAAACATTTCTCTCTTGTTTTCTTCTAGATTCTGACTTAAATGTTGCTTCCCCAGGGAAGTCATTCCTAACTCACCTCCTCCTCTCCCACCTCCTAGCACTGATTTTTATCACCTATTATTTTATTTCATAACACCTTTTTAGTTTCTTTGTATCTTTCAAACATAGTTGTATCATTTCTGAATGTGATTATCTTCTTTTTGCAGGAGAAGTAAATTCAAAGGGGATAGTAGTTCTTAATTATGTCCTCCTGCCTGGTACACAATAATCATTCAATTAACTCCATTTTTGGGAGTCACATAAACAAATCTAAGTCCAAATCACAGGTGAGCCCATATTCCAGAGATAGTCTTATATAGCAAATGTGAGCAGATAGATGGAAAGCAAGCAATAGATACAATACAAACAGAAGCAGTTTGTGAAAAAAGAGGGTGATGCAGTGGAAATAACAGAAGGCAATGTTCTCAGGAAAGGGGACCTCTGATACAGTGCCAGGTACGGTTTCTAGTGTTTGAAGTTTTATACGCTAAGCTCCCATCTTTCCTGCCTTTCCTTTTTGCCTCATTTTGTCATTTCTCATTTCAGTAACTTGCTGAACTTCTTTAAGATGTTGGGTGTTATCACGGATGCGGTTAATAAATGAATTAATTCCTTGCTTCATGAGTATCACATGTGGAATAAGAGAAATTAACCAAGTAATTAAGGGAGAGAGTGGTTATGGAAGAATTTTTCCAAAAAGAGAAATTAGAGGCCATGTAAATTTCATGGCTTCCCGGATCCTTGTACCCTTCTCATTCATTATGCTTGCCCAAATTTTACCCATTCTTCAAGACCTCAAGTACTTTATTTTAAAGATCAAAATCCTGTGTTTACAGAGAATTTTTGTACTAACCTGACAGTGGCCATTGATGCTACAGCCCAAGGTCACTTAAAATAATGGCATATCTGTCAGGGTCTCCTTTGCCCTTCTGTGATGAGTTATCCGTATTTTTAAAGGGGGGGTGCTATTAATGTACACCGGGGTGGGGGCCTGCTGGTGTGACTGTGGACTAACAGCATCTGTATGCTTCATCACTGAGTCCTATTAAAGTCCCAGAACCAGCCATTCTTTCTCCCCGCCTCTATGTTAGATGGAATGATATGCCTTTAGAATATTCTGCCTTATCTTGTGTGTTCATGTTTTTCTCTTACTTTCTTATAAGCTCCTGGAGGCAAGAACCATGTCTGATTCATCTTTTTTTATCCTCCTCCTGGCTTAGCAGAGGGTCTGTCACAGAGAATCTATTTACTCAATAAATGTTTCCAGAATTGAATTGTGGGGGATACCATGGCTCCCTCAGGCACTATTAAATCAGGTCCATTCTTTCTTAACACCATCAAAAAAATATTGTCATTGATTCAGAGTATCCATTTCCATAATTTTATCTATCAAAACTTTAAAAAATTTATCAAAGTACTAGATGCACAAGGTAACAAGTAATTGAAGAACAGGGCAGCTTTGCAGTAGACTCGCTCCCCTGCCTGCAGTCTCTGTTCAGAGGCAACTTCTTTTTAACAATTTCTGTTGCCACCAGAACTCTGAATAATGCGCCCAAATCTCTATTTGAGGGTTTAATCATCTTCAGCCTGCTCCTATTTTTCTTTGAAAGATGAGGACTTAATTTGGGCTACACAAACCCTATCTCTGCATCCTCTTGGTAGCTGGGACAATTGTTTTTAATTCTCTAAACACTACCTTTGTCACTTTATAGTGTTTCCAGATTATTCCTTCTCCATTTCCTATTTTATCAGAGTTTTTCTACGTTCTGTATAATGTGAGATCATCACTGTTTCATTTTTTCCCTACTTCCCTGGCCCACCTTTCTATTGCACCTATTCTGGGTAATTCCTTATGCTCTCCTGGTGCCAAGATGTTTAACCACTGCATTCTAACACAGGCAAGTTTTTCTTTGGCAATAGGTTGACACTGAAATTTGAATACAAACTGGTGTTCTGGCGATTTCCTATGGCATAACTATCATTCATGGACCAAAGAGGGAGCTATGATGCCATTTTCTTTTCTGCAGACTTGAAGGCGTGACTCTGGGGCTGGGAGGATCACTCCGTCCAGCATATGCAAGACTCTAGATTCAGTCGCTACATCAGTGTTTCCACCTCAGCTCACCGTGTGTGTGTGTGTGTGTGTGTGTGTGTGTGTTAGGCAGTATATCCTTCAACCTCAGAGACCTAAGAGCTGGGCCAAATGGACCCAAGCAACTGACCTCACTCCTGGGTTAAGCAATCCAGGGAGTGGCCTTTGCATGTCCTATTTTATAGGATGACCCCTATAAAAATAGAGTCACAGCTTTGGTCATTCAAATCAGAATGCTAAGAGCCATAAAGGCTAAAAGATTTTCAGGACCAGGATATTAGCTCCAGGAGTAGAACATTTTCCTTGTGTGTATGAAATCCTGGTTAAGATCCCTGGAACTACACAAGACATAACAAAGCAATTGAATTTGGGTGTGACGTAGCTCAATAGGATAAGCACCTGTGGCCGGCCAAGATTTGACCCCCTGGCACCACATGGTCCCTTGAAAGCCACTGAGAGTGACTCTTGGGCACGAAGGTGAGAGCAGCCTGAAAATTGTTGTGTGCAACACCCAAGCACACACACACACACATACACACATAAATACAAACATGCATATATATACTCAAACACATACATGTATACACACATTCATATATACTTGTATATATATTTATTTACATACATCTTGTATATATATTTATTTACATATACATTTATTTACATACATACTTGTATATATTTTATTTATAATGACTATAAATCAGTTCTCTAAAAATCAAGCCATATTTAATTACTTTCATATTAGGAGTTTTTAAAATATACTTTTTTAAAGTCTGAAGTTTCTAATTGACCCTTTTGCTATTGCGAAAACCATAATGTTCCTTTATTATGCCTTCAACTCTACTATTATCTCCATTTTTTTTGCAATCTGACCCAGGTATGCTGATCCAGAGACTCACAGACACGGGCAGAGCTGCTACCAGCCTCCCTGTGCCCAGCTGCTCACGAGGTGCCCGGGAGGGATGATGGGTTCCAGCCCCTGGCCTGTCACCCCAACAGAGCCTCACAACAAGCCAGATGACCCCCACTCCATGAGGGCTGCCATTTTCCACATCCGACCTCCCTCTCATCAGAATTCCATCCAGCAGACAAGCCTATCACAGCCCAGATCATCGACACCCACCCTACAGCAGTTTTTTTGCAATCCAGCCCAGGTATGCTGATCCAGAGACTCACAGAAATGGGGCAGAGCTGCTACTTGCTCTCCCTGTGCCCACCCGCTCATGAGGTGCCCAGGAGGGGATGGCGGGTTCTAGCCCTGGCCCGCCGCTCAGCAGAGCCTTGAAACAAGCCAGAGAACTCCGCACTCCATGAGGGTCACCATTTTCCACATCCAGACCTCCCTCTCGTTAGAACTCCATCTAGCAGACGAGCCTATCACAGCCCAGCTCGCGTGGGCCGCAAGTGACCGCGTGGTTCATCAATAAATGCTGAATTTAGAGGTGACTACAAGAGTATGCCACCTGCACGGCAAGCCTGGCAAGCTTCTTGTGTCATATTTGATATGCCAAATACCAGTGACAATTATGTTAGGTCGTTCTTATGACCTAATATAATGGTTTGAGACTCTTTATGTTCCTGGAGCGAGCCAATGCCCTTGGGCTCTACTAGCATGAGACAGGGCATATGGAGATGTTACTGAGCCTGCTCAAGCAAATTGATGATGAACGGGAAGATAGTGATCGTGGAAAGTGGAAATCATTGCAACATATTTCTTTGGTATAGCCTCTTGTTCGACACTCTTGGACTGAATGATCTCAGGTACCCTGGGTTGCCATTTTGAACCACATGAGGTCACAAGGCATAAAATTCAAGACTCTTAACTCCTCCAGTTGTGAAATTTCGTTTCAGATTTTGGGCCATATCCGGTGGTTTTCAGGATTTACTTCTGACTTTGCTTTAGGTGTCACCCTTGGTGAGGCTTGGAGGACCATATGGGTGCTGGGAGATCAAACGTGGGTCTCCTATATACACGATAAGCTCCATACCTGCGGTATTGTCTCTTCAGCCCCTAAATTTATTTTTTTAAAAAATATGATTTTTGTGGAGTTTGGAGACAGTATAGCCATCACTGAAGCATGGACTGAGCATCTCAGAGGTCTGGAGGCCCCCAGCATCTCTGGAGTGACTCAGGTGTTCCCCTGTGCTCCAGGACCTGCTTTTGACCAGTACCCACACTCAGCCACTTGCATTGAACCACTGACCTGGTTGGCTGAGAATCACTCATTGACAGAGTCTATATATGTGTATGTACATACACACGTATAGACATATCTGTGTATCTACAACAAGATTTCACATATATGTTCATTATATATTATAATGTGCATATATTAATATATATGAGTTCACATATATATTAAATGTGATTGTGACTAAGAATTATTCCAGGTTCTGAGTGATTACACTGATAGTCTTATAGGTGACCTCTCTGTTTCATATAGGAACTTCTTCCTGTTATCAATTTAATTGTGCTTTCATTTTCTCCATAATAAAATGAGGAAATGGAATTTCAATTAATCACAGGATGAATAATTAGGGAAGTAATATATTTCACCCTTAAAAATATTAGTACAGCTGACCCTATGTACATCCTGTAGCTGTTGACATTCCTAGATCAGCTGACAATTACTAGGAATTATGTACCAGTAGTTAGGCCTGGAAGATGTTGAAACTGTACATAATTTCCCCTTATTATTATTCTCTACTCACTCACTATAGTGTAAGAACTATTTACATAGCATTTGTGATGGATTAGGTATTGTAAGTAGTCTAAAATAGTTTAAAATATTCAAGAGTATGTGCCAATGTTAGTTCTATACAAAGACTACACTGTTTTCTATGAGGAGTTTGAGCTTCTCCAGATTTTGGTATTTGGAGATGGAACCAATCCCTTTGAATAATAAGCAACAACTGTAAACAAAATTTATATACAAAATTCTACATACAAGATTTATATATAAAGTTGCTTATTATAGGTGAGTAAAATTAACTTAAGAGAAATCTCCCTAGGAATAGCAGAGGGCTGGTGTTATGAACACATCATTTTAAATTCTGAGACAGTGTTATTGAGGCTCCTCAGAATTTGGTTCTTCCTCCCACGTACACAAAATTATGCATGACAGGAAAGGAAATTTCTAGGAATACCTGCAGTGCTTCCAAGATCTTACTTATTTTTTATTCTCTTCTTCTGTTTTCCTGTTAACAGAATTTGGTATCTGTCGGGATGCCGCCCGGGGTCCCCGACAGTGTCAGGACAGAAGTTCTCTTCTACCTCCAAGGACGGGGGAACAGATGAAAAACTCACAAGTCCGGCACAAAGTTCCATAAAGTCTTTTAATAGTACAAAAGCTCTACCACACGCAATCCAATATAATGAAAGAACCCTAGCTCTGGTTTGAACTTAGACCATACAAAAGAGCCTGAGTCTCCCACCAAAGAGAGAGTGATCTCACCCAGATGGAGTCCTACCCAAAAGAAGGAGCAAAAGTTCCAGGGAGCAAAAGCCAAAGAGCAAAAAGCCAGTCCCCTATATACATCAAAAGTAATCCAACCGAGAGGGTCAGTCAACAAAGAACTCTAAACACAGTGTAGAGGGCAGTGCACCCTATTGCAGGTATAAACAAAGATTGGCCAAGGACTAATCCAGAGATTATCTCTTATGTAAATACTGGAGAGTGGAAAACACTGGAGAGAGAGAGGGCTGATATAAAGTAATACATCTTAATTTCATGATCTTCATGTAATCTAGATGGTACCCACAAGGTCCTTCTTATTTATTATCTGCACCAGGGTGACTCTGAGTATTCTTGTTCTCCATATACTGAAAGGGTCACACTTACCGCTAGAGAGCAAACTAGTATGATCCTTCCTATGGGGCCTTATAGTCTCAGCGTAGTCTCGGGTGGTAGTCTCCCTGGTAAAATTCTAACTGTCCCAAAATGCTGGGTGCAGTGGGTATGAAGAGGAGCTGTGCCCAATCTAGAAAACAGAAGTCTTAGTAGATGTATAAATCAGAAGTTATTCAATCAAGGTGGTTTCTTGTAACTGCCACAC
>JAJIBD010032673.1:0-10283 GCA_021461705.1 Cryptotis parvus | reverse complement strand
AATACAGGCAAAAAAAAGATACACATGATAACCTTAAATATATATATCACAATCTAGTACATATATTAATCATATTATCATTGATGTATCATGTATAAGAGAAGGAAGAGAGAGAGGAGAGAGAGAGAGAGAGGAGATAAAGGACTCTCCATGAAGAGCAGGCTAGGGGAGAGGAGGGGGGAGGGGGGACATTGGTGGTGGGAAATGGGCACTGGTGGAGGGGATTGGTGCTAAAAACAGCGTGGGACTGAGACCAAGATGTGTTAGTTTCATCTTTGTAATTGTATATCTCTTGGTGGTATAATAGAATGGTTTAAAAAAGAAGGCCTTGTAGGTACCATCCAGAGTAACATGAATCTCATAATAAGATATATTACTTTATACGAGCTCTCCCCACCTCCAGTGTTTTGACATAGAGGTGTCTCCCTATGGAAGGGACTAGTCCTTAGCATAATCATTTGTTTAGGTTCTAAAGCTACTTCCGGCTCCCCCTTTACTGATCATGAGACACCCGGGAGGGACGGTGGGTTCATCCTGGCCCCCACCCTAGCGAAACCTTGCAGCCAGAGGACCCCCACACCATAAGGGCCACCATACCCACATCAGACTCCTCTCGTGGGAACTCCACGCAGCAAAATTTGCTGATCCCCAGTCCAACTCACTTGGAGACCCACACATGCAGCAGTCTTTTTTTCAAGCCCAGCCCAAGTATGCTGATCCAGGACTCACACATGAGGTAAAGCGCTACCCGCTCTCTCTGTGTCCCAGCTGCTCTTGAGGAGCTCGGAGAGGGGATGGCAGGTTCTAGCCCCCTGGCCCGCCACCCAGCAGGCCTTGGAAAGAAGTCAGGGAACCTCCCACACCACGAGGGCTGCCATTTCCACATTCCAGGAGCTCCCTACTCATCAAGAACTCCACCCAGCAAAGAGCTCATCACAGTCCGGCTTGCATGGCTAAGCGGCTGCACGTTCATCAATAAATGCTGGAAATCAGAGGTAACTATAAGAGTATCCGACCTGCATGGCAGAGCCTGGTAAGCTACCCGTTGTCGTATTTATTATGCAAATACCAGTAACGATTGTAGACCTCATTCACATTACTAATGGAATGGTTTAGAGGAGGGTTCTTTTTTTAATGGTTCACCTCAGCAACAAATACCACATGGGCTCTACTACAGTAGACAGGACTTATATGGAATGTTACTTAGGTGCACTCAGCCAGGGTTGTGATGAGCGGGAAGACAAAGTGGATCAAGTGATACAAAGGCCTGTAGTAGGGTTTGGCACCACCCTCCTACACCCTCCTACCCTCTAGAAGCCATTTAGTTGATCTTTGTTGGCAGGACCCTCCCGAAGTTAGGATTACTTTTGTGTATATAATGGTACTGACTTGAAGTACTGCATCCACTTTGGTGGGTTCTACTTTGGTGGGAGACAGGCTTTTTCATGTATTGTCTAAGCTCTGACCACAGCTGGAATTCTTTCATTATATTGGATTGCGTAGCAGACTTTTTTGTACTATGAAAAGCCTTTTTTGGAACTGTGTAAGACTCATGAATCTTCATCAATTCCCCAGCAGCCTCTGGGGTAGAAGAGAACTTCTGTCCTGATACTGTTGGGGACTAAGCGACTCCCCAACACCCTCCCATCACCAAATTTCCAGTGCCATTACACCACTAAATGACCCCTCTCTTCATTTCTCCTACCCATTTCCCATACTTTCCTTTCCAAGGTTTTACCAAGCCTAAGGATTAGTTTGTTGTTTGGCAGTTTAATTCATATCCATTTTTATGAGTAAAGCAATAAATAACAGTCATTTCCTTATTTCACTTAGAATCATCACCTTAAAACTGCTCTTTTTTACCCCCTCAAGAAAAGCCAGGTTTCATTTTTTTAATTTTTTAGAGTGGCAGAGTCGTATTCTAGTGAGTATATATACACAGCTACTACATTGAGTCATCTGTCAATGAGCATTTAGGATGATTCTGTGTTTGGCTATTGTTAATATTGCAGAGCAATCTATTTAAAATGACAAATCTTATCTCCACTTTAAGGTTCTGTCAATAAGCTGCCATTGCCCTTTAAATGACAGGTTAAAATCTATATTCGAAAATGTGTGTTGGTGTCCAGGGTTGTTGACAACTCTCCCTAGCGAGAATCTGTGTCTCCGCCTTCTGAATGTCAAGTTCTGTCATTCATGACCTTCATGCAGGAGTTTATATCCTACCTTGATAAACACAGCTAGTAGCCATTTGGTTTTTTCTGGGTCAATGAAATGTGGACCAAAGAATTGTGCTTCTTCTAAGCAGAGCTTTAAGGGGCCAGAAAAATGACTTTTTAATTTCATTTTTTCCCTCGCTTTATCACCAGCATTGGCCCAGAGAAAGGGTGATCCATGAGACATGAAGGCAACATGGAGAGAGGCCCCACAGCAGACAGCATGACTTAAAATAGATTGCTGCTTTAATCTGTCAGTATTTATTACTATACAAAAATTATCACTAATTTATATGGTTCTGAGTGATTTAATGATTTGGTCCAGCTTCTCCCACCTTCTCAGCTGCAAAGCTCCTCAAACATTTCTCTCTTGTTTTCTTCTAGATTCTGACTTAAATGTTGCTTCCCAGGGAAGTCATTCCTAACTCACCTCCTCCTCTCCACCTCCTAGCTCTGATTTTTATCACCTATTATTTTATTTCATAACACCTTTTTATTTTCTTTATATCCCTCAAACATAGTTGTATCATTTCTGAATGTGATTGTCTGCTTTTTGCAGGAGAAGTAAATTCAAAAGGGGATAGTAGTTCTTAATTATGTCACTCCTGCCTGGTACACAATAATCATTCAATTAGCTCCATTTTGGGAGTCACATAAACAAATCTAAGTCCAAATCACAGGTGAGCCCATATTCCAGAGATAGTCTTATGTAGCAAATGTGAGCAGATAGATCGAAGCAAAGCAATAGATACAATACAAACAGAAGCAGTTTGTGAAAAAGAGGGTGATGCAGTGGAAGTAACAGAAGGCAATGTTCTCAGGAAAGGGGACCTCTGATACAGTGCCAGGTACGGTTTCTAGTGTTTGGAAGTTTTATACGCTAAGCTCCCATCTTTCCTACCTTTCCTTTTTTGCCTCATTTTGTCATTTCTCATTTCAGTAACTTGCTGAACTCCTTTAAGATGTTGGGTGTTATCACGGATGCGATTAATAAATGAATTAATTCCTTGCTTCATGAGTAATCACATGTGGAATAAGAGAAATTAACCAAGTAATTAAGGGAGAGGGTGGTTATGGAAGAATTTTTTCCAAAAGAGAAATTAGAGGCCATGTAAATTTCATGGCTTCCCGGATCCTTGTACCCTTCTCATTCATTATGCTTGCCCAAATTTCACCCATTCTTCAAGACCTCAAGTACTTTATTTTAAAGATCAAAATCCTGTGTTTACAGAGAATTTTTTTATACTAACCTGACAGTGGCCATTGATGCTACAGCCCAAGGTCACTTAAAATAATGGCATATCTGTCAGGGTCTCCTTTGCCCTTCTGTGATGAGTTATCCGTATTTTAAAGGGGGGGCTATTAATATACACCGGGGTGGGGCCTGCTGGTGTGACTGTGGACTAACAGCATCTGTATGCTTCATCACTGAGTCCTATTAAAGTCCCAGAACCAGCCATTCTTTCTCCCCGCCTCTATGTTAGATGGAATGATATGCCTTTAGAATATTCTGCCTTATCTTGTGTGTTCATGTTTTTCTCTTACTTTCTTATAAGCTCCTGGAGGCAAGAACCATGTCTGATTCATCTTTTTATCCTCCTCCTGGCTTAGCAGAGGGTCTGTCACAGAGAATCTATTTACTCAATAAATGTTCCCAGAATTGAATTGTGGGGGATACCATGGCTCCCTCAGGCACTATTAAATCAGGTCCATTCTTTTCTTAACACCATCAAAAAATATTGTCATTGATTCAGAGTATCCATTTCCATAATTTTATCTATCAAAACTTTAAAAAATTTATCAAAGTACTAGATGCACAAGGTAACAAGTAATTGAAGAACAGGGCAGCTTTGCAGTGGACTCGCTCCCCTGCCTGCAGTCTCTGTTCAGAGGCAACTTCTTTTTAACAATTTCTGTTGCCACCAGAACTCTGAATAATGCACCCAAATCTCTATTTGAGGGTTTAATCATCTTCAGCCTGCTCCCATTTTTCTTTGAAAGATGAGGACTTAATCTGGGCTACACAAACCCTATCTCTGCATCCTCTTGGTAGCTGGGACAATTGTTTTTAATTCTCTAAACACTACCTTTGTCACTTTATAGTGTTTCCAGATTATTCCTTCTCCATTTCCTATTTTATCAGAGTTTTTTCTACATTCTGTATAATATGAGATCATCACTGTTTCATTTTTCCTACTGCCCTGGCCCACCTTTCTATTTCACCTATTCTGGGTAATTCCTTACGCTCTCCTGGTACCAAGATGTTTAACCACTGCATTCTAACACAGGCAAGTTTTTCTTTGGCAATAGGTTGACACTGAAATTTGAATACAAACTGGTGTTCTGGTGATTTCCTATGGCATAACTATCATTCATGGACCAAAGAGGGAGCTAGGATGCCATTTTCTTTTCTGCAGACTTGAAGGCGTGACTCTGGGGCTGGGGAGGATCACTCCGTCCAGCATATGCAAGACTCTAGATTCAGTCGCTACATCAGTGTTTCCACCTCAGCTCACTGTGTGTGTGTGTGTGTGTGTGTGTGTGTGTGTGTGTGTGTAGGCAGTATATCCTTCAACCTCAGAGACCTAAGAGCTGGACCAAATGGACCCAAGCAACTGACCTCACTCCTGGGTTAAGCAATCCAGGGAGTGGCCTTTGCATGTCCTATTTTATAGGATGACCCCTATAAAATAGAGTCACAGCTTTGGTCATTCAAATCAGAATGCTAAGAGCCATAAAAGGCTAAAAGATTTTCAGGACCAGGATATTAGCTCCGGCAGTAGAACATTTTCCTTGTGTGTATGAAATCCTGGTTAAGATCCCTGGAACTACACAAGACATAACAAAGCAATTTAATTTGGGTGTGACGTAGCTCAATAGGATAAGCACCTGTGGCCGGCCGAGATTTGACCCTGGCACCACATGGTCCCTTGAAAGCCACTGAGAGTGACTCTTGGGCACGAAGGTGAGAGCAGCCTGAAAATTGTTGTGTGCAACACCCAAGCACACACACACACACACACACACATAAATACAAACATGCATATATATACTCAAACACATACATGTATACACACATTCATATATACTTGTATATATATTTATTTACATACATCTTGTATATATATTTATTTACATATACATTGATTTACATACATACTTGTATATATATTTATTTATAATGACTATAAATCAGTTCTCTAAAATCAAGCCATATTTAATTACTTTCATATTAGGAGTTTTTAAAAGATACTTTTTTAAAGTCTGAAGTTTCTAATTGACCCTTTGCTATTGCGAAAACCATAATGTTCCTTTATTATGCCTTCAACTCTACTATTATCTCCATTTTTTTTTGCAATCTGACCCAGGTATGCTGATCCAGAGACTCACAGACACGGGGCAGAGCTGCTACCAGCTCTCCCTGTGCCCAGCTGCTCACGAGGTGCCGGGAGGGATGATGGGTTCTAGCCCTGGCCTGTCACCCCAACAGAGCCTCACAACAAGCCAGATGACCCCCACTCCATGAGGGGCTGCCATTTTCCACATCCGGACCTCCCTCTCATCAGAATTCCATCCAGCAGACAAGCCTATCACAGCCCAGATCATCGACACCCACCCTGCAGCAGTTTTTTTGCAATCCAGCCCAGGTATGCTGATCCAGAGACTCACAGAAATGGGGCAGAGCTGCTACTTGCTCTCCCCCTGTGCCCACCCGCTCATGAGGTGCCCAGGAGGGATGGCGGGTTCTAGCCCTGGCCCGCCACTCAGCAGAGCCTTGAAACAAGCCAGAGAACTCCGCACTCCATGAGGGTCACCATTTTCCACATCCAGACCTACCTCTCGTTAGAACTCCATCTAGCAGACGAGCCTATCACAGCCCAGCTCGCGTGGCTGCAAGTGACCAGGCAGTGGTTCATCAATAAATGCTGAATTTAGAGGTGACTACAAGAGTATGCCACCTGCACGGCAAGCCTGGCAAGCTTCTTGTGTCATATTTGATATGCCAAATACCAGTGACAATTATGTTAGGGTCATTCTCATGACCTAATATAATGGTTTGAGACTCTTTATGTTCCTGGAGCGAGCCAATGCCCTTGGGCTCTACTAGCATGAGACAGGGCATATGGAGATGTTACTGAGCCTGCTCAAGCAAATTGATGATGAGCGGGAAGATAGTGATAGTGAAAGTGAAATCATTGCAACATATTTCTTTGGTATAGCCTCTTGTTCGACACTCTTGGACTGAATGATCTCAGGTACCCTGGGTTGCCATTTTGAACCACATGAGGTCACAAGGCATAAAATTCAAGACTCTTAACTCCTCCAGTTGTGAAATTTCGTTTCAGATTTTGGGCCATATCCGGTGGTTTTCAGGATTTACTTCTGACTTTGCCTTTAGGTGTCACCCTTGGTGAGGCTTGGAGGACCATATGGGTGCTGGGAGATCAAGCGTGGGTCTCCTATATACACGACAAGCTCCATACCTGCGGTATTGTCTCTTCAGCCCCTAAATTTATTTTTTTTAAAAAATATGATTTTTTTGGAGTTTGGAGACAGTATAGCCATCACTGAAGCATGGACTGGAGCATCTCAGAGGTCTGGAGGCCCCCAGCATCTCTGGAGTGACTCAGGTGTTCCCCTGTGCTCCAGGACCTGCTTGACCAGTACCCACACTCAGCCACTTGCATTGAACCACTGACCTGGTTGGCTGAGAATCACTCATTGACAGAGTCTATATATGTGTATGTACATACACACGTATAGACATATCTGTGTATCTACAACAAGATTTCACATATATGTTCATTATATATTATAATGTGCATATATTAATATATATGAGTTCACATATATATTAAATGTGATTGTGACTAAGAATTATTCCAGGTTCTGAGTGATTACACTGATAGTCTTATAGGTGACCTCTCTGTTTCATATAGGAACTTCTTCCTGTTATCAATTTAATTGTGCTTTCATTTTCTCCATAATAAAATGAGGAAATGGAATTCTCACTTAATCACAGGATGAATAATTAGGAAGTAATATATTTCACCCTTAAAAATATTAGTACAGCTGACCCTATGTACCCTGTAGCTGTTGACATTCCTAGATCAGCTGACAATTACTAGGAATTATGTACCCAGTAGTTAGGCCTTGGAAGATGTTGAAACTGTACATAATTTCCCCTTATTATTATTCTCTACTCACTCACTATAGTGTAAGAACTATTTACATAGCATTTGTGATGGATTAGGTATTGTAAGTAGTCTAAAATAGTTTAAAATATTCAAGAGTATGTGGCCAATGTTAGTTCTATACAAAGACTACACTGTTTTCTATGAGGAGTTTGAGCTTCTCCAGATTTTGGTATTTGGAGATGGAACCAATCCCCTTTGAATAATAAGCAACAACTGTAAACAAAATTTATATACAAAATTCTACATACAAGATTTATATATAAAGTTGCTTATTATAGGTGAGTAAAATTAACTTAAGAGAAATCTCCCTAGGAATAGCAGAGGGCTGGTGTTATGGAACACATCATTTTAAATTCTGAGACAGTGTTATTGGAGGCTCCTCAGAATTTGGTTCTTTCCCCACGTACACAAAATTATGCATGACAGGAAAGGAAATTTCTAGGAATACCTGCAGTGCTTCCAAGATCTTACTTATTTTTTATTCTCTTCTTCTGTTTTCCTGTTAACAGAATTTGGTATCTGTCGGGGATGCCGGCCGGGGTCCCCTGACAGTGTCAGGACAGAAGTTCTCTTCTACCTCCAAGGGCAAGGGGGGAACAGATGAAAACTCACAAGTCCGGCACAGTTCCATAAAGTCTTTTAATAGTACAAAAGCTCTACCACCGCAATCCAATATAATGAAAGAACCCTAGCTCTGGTTTGAACTTAGACCATACAAAAGAGCCTGAGTCTCCCACCAAAGAGAGAGAGAGGATCTCACCGAGATGAGTCCTACCCAAAAAGAAGGGGCAAAAAAGTCAAGGAGCAAAAAGCCAAAGAGCAAAAAGCCAGTCCCCCTTATATACACCAAAGTAATCCAACCGAGAGGGTCAGTCAACAAAGAACTCTAAACACAGTGTAGAAGGGCAGTGCCACACCCTATTGCAGGTATAAACAAAGATTAGCCAAGGACTAATCCAGAGATTATCTCTTATGTAAAATACTGGAGAGAGAGTAAAACACTGGAGAGAGAGAGGGCTGATATAAAGTAATACATCTTAATTTCATGATCTTCATGTAATCTAGATGGTACCCACAAGGTCCTTCTTATTTATTATCTGCACCAGGGTGACTCTGAGTATCTTGTTCTCCATATACTGAAAGGGTCACACTCACCTGCTTGAGAGCAAACTAGTATGATCCTTCCTATAGCCTTCTTATAGTCTCAGCGTAGTCTGGGTGGTAGTCTCCCTGGTAAATTCTAACTGTCCCATGCTGGGTGCAGTGGGTATAAAGAGGAGCTGTGCCCAATCTAGAAAACAGAAGTCTTAGTAGATGTATAAATCAGAAGTTATTCAATCAAGGTGGCTTCTGTAACTGCCACACCCTCTAGCAGTGTTTGCATAGAAGAGAGGTCTCATTAGAATGAACCTTGGCTTAAATAGATTAAGCTGTGAGTGGGCAAAACACCAAAGCTCCCAGATTAGCTAAATCTGTCATCCAACAGGTATCAAACTATTAAAACCTATTCTCCTCAATGATAAATTGCAAGATTTTAATTTATCTTTTTAATTTCTGTTCAGGCTTCTTTTTTTAATTTTTTTTAAATATTTTATTATACCACCAAGAGATAAACAATTACAAAGATGTTCATGTTTGGGTTTCGGTCATACAGTGTTCCAGCACCCATCCCCCATCAGTGCCCATTTCCCTCCCCACCAATAACCCCAATTCCTTCCCCATCCCCTAGCCTGCCTCTATAGCAGGTTCTTCACCCCTCTTCTCTCTTTTTCTCTTTCTCTCTCTCTTCCTTCTCTTACACATTGTGGACTGCAATACATACATTTAGAGGTTATCATGAGTATCTTTTGCCTATATTAAATGCTCAGTTCTAGGCTGGTATTATCATTTTCGATGATTATTAGCAAACTGTTTCCTGACCTAACCTCTGACTCCCACATGCTGGTGGTTAGGTAAGTCAGAGTTCTTACCTAACCACTGACTCCCACATGCTGTGGTAGATTCCACCTTTGACAAGACCCCCTGATTCATATTTTGCCTGACCTTGGATATTGGTATCATAATATATCACTTGATCACTTGACATCCCATTATTCATCGATTTGCTCTAGCGGGTGCCAGTAATATTTCCATTTGACCCTATCACATGTCAGTGTAGCCCAATGGCATCTGGTTGCTTCGAATATGAAGAACCTCTAACCATTCGTTCATGGCCTTGGCGAAGAAGTCTGACCATCTTGTAAGTGGGCAGCCACGTGATCTATTGACATCCCGTGGGATCCAGTCAGTAATGGCTCTAGTCCAACGGAGTCATCTCCAAATCGCATTACATGTCTAGCCCATCTGATTTTCTATGCCTTGGCAAAAGAGATGGTGTCTCTGACTCCTGGAACAGTGGCAGAGGTCGGAGCCCAGATTCCTTCTTTCACTTGAGTGAGGCGTGGAGAATTCCAAGCATAGCTCTTTCAATTATTCTTTTGGGAGACCCAAATAGCATTCCCCATCCTGCTTTTGTAGGTCCCAGGTCTCTGAGGCCTATGTTAATGCAGGGAGAATGGTGGAGTTGAAGAGATGTGCCTGGAGCCAGAGGCTCTTTTGTCTTTTTCACTATTTCTTTGATGCTTTTGAAGGCATTCCATGCCACTCTCTTCCTCCTGCGCAGCTCAGGTTTTATTTAGGTCGTTCATCATGTTGACTTCGGGAACCGACCTAGGTACATATAACTGCTGCATTCAGAGATGTTTGTTCCATTGAGAGTGAATGGGGCCTCTGGAACTAGTTCATTTTTCATGAACATAGTTTTGTTGAGATTCAGCTGTAGACCTATCTTTCCACTTTCTTCGTCAAAGTCAGCCAGCATTTCTGCCGC
>JAJIBD010032672.1:0-12745 GCA_021461705.1 Cryptotis parvus | reverse complement strand
AAGAGTTGAATATATGCTATTAACCAATCATGGAATAATATACTTTAATTCAACTTTAGTTCAATGTCAAGAAGCAACCAACAAACCAAACTTTCAAAAGCGCATCTTTTTTCTTCTTTAAAGTTTTTTTTCTCACTTCCTCTTCCAGATTTTTTTGAGAGTCTCAGGCAAACACACATGACAGTGATGATCCCTTTGATCAATCTCTCTAAATAGATAGCTGTTAGTTCATAGTTTATGTATTCAGTTGTTCATCAGTTACTTCTATACAAAGAAGTATGTGTACCTCCTTCACTACAATTTAGAACATTTTGTACTTCCCAAATTATCATTCTACCCTCATGTTTCACTTGACCTTCTCTCAAGACTCCGGCAGAAATTACACAGTCCAGCTTTCCTTGTACATAGATCTTTATCCTTGGGGCATGTTTTAAACTCCAGGATGTAATAGTTTTCTCTCTACTCTTAGCATGCTTTAAAGGGTTTTCTTACATTTTAGTGCAGGTGCTAGTACTTCTTATGGTGGTATAACACTTAATTGTGGTACACGCATCTTTCACTTTCTTTTTCAATGGACATGTGCTCAGGATCACCTACTCCCTGTAAGTTCTCACAGAATCACATGTAGTGTCAGGATTGATCAAACTGATAGCTCAAGATAGAAAGCAGTTTATATCCCATATGCCATCTTCTGGCCCTATTTTGTTCATTTTTGAAAGTTAATATACCTAGTATAGAATTCTGCACATTATTCTAAGGTTTATCCTTTCCTTTATTCTACCATATATTGAACTTTTTTAGTTATCAGGAATAATCTCCTCCAGCACAGCAGAGCCTTATAAGCTACCCGTGTTGTATTTTTTTGAAGAAAAATTTAATGGCCTTATTAAAGCAGGCTGGTAGACCAGTAAACAATTATAGACTCCTCTATTCGAACGGATTGAGTGTTCTTCATGTTCCTGGAGCAAGCAGATGTCCCTGGGCTCTGGGCGTAGCATGAGACAGAACTTATGTGGAGATGTTACTTGAGGCCCGCTTCTCGAAACAAATCGGCGATGAAATGGGAAGGTAGGGATACAGTGACAGCGAATCTCCTCCAGAATGCACTGGGTCTCCCCAAATGCTTGTGAGCTGCTCTGTTTCTCTTCTTCTGCTTCATCTGTCCTCCATCCCTTCCAGTCCACTATATTCCAAAGGCTGGAGACATTAAAGCAATGGAACTTGGCTATGCACGCTTTGTATGGTTGAGTTAACAGGTTTGATCTGCAGAAGCAATACTCTGCAGTCTCTGGTACTGGTTAGCAGCCATGAGCTGCTCCTAGGAGCACAGAGCTGGGAGTAAATCCTCTAAAGTAAGGGATGGGGTATCACTCCTGAAACTCTAAACTCAAAAGCTTGTATCCAGTTAACCCACTAAGAAAACACCAGAGAAACCATCATCCATAAGATAAATCTCAGACTCTGAGTTGGGAATAAGATTTGAATTATGGTCTAACACGGCTTAGTATGACAACAAATGTAAGCACAAAGTCACAACAAATATAATTCGATTATGATAATAATTAGAGAACATGTCCCAACATAAAAACAAACTACAGTCAGCATTCAGCAACTGATGAAGAAAATCATCTGGAAAAGGGAAGATCCAATGCTTTTCACCAACTGGATGTTTTTATTCTTGTGTTATTTATACTCAGCTGAGGTCCAAAGAATCAGTTTCAGCTGATTCTCTAACCAACATAATGTGGTAGAAATCATAACTCTGAGATTAAGAATTGTGACTTCTGTGGCCATATGTAAATCTCTATTCTCCTCTACTTTTAGATTTTAAAGATTTGATGAAACATGTTGACATGTTGGAGAGTCGTGTCAAAAAACAAAGAATGGACTCCCTAATGTTTAGGAGTGTGGACTAATTTCAGGCTAACAGGTCGTGAAGAACTTGCACTTAACACAACTACACAATTTGAAAATAAATCCTTTCTCAATAAAGTTCTTAAATGATATCCTTGGTGTCCTTTAAGAGTTTTTCAGAGGCAAGTGTATTTTGCTTTATTAATGGTATGATCATTTTATAAACTACTTTACTTAATCAACCATAATTTGTAAATACATTCTTAATGTGAATACATAAAACATCATAAAGATCATTTTTGTATAGATGATTACACAGGAATAACTACTTTATTTTACTGCTCTGAAGAGCAAATGAGGCATTAAGAAAGGATAGTAAGTTACTTGTTAAATAGATATTTCCTTTAACATAGTAAAATGCCCAGACAACAGAGACTTCACATCAAAGAAATTCTTTCACTTCCAAACGATCATTGTCATCATTTCTGAGTCCCAGGTCACAGGATTATTCCTTCACAAAGATGTTTTGCCAAAAGGAATCAGTACAGATGCTTTCAAAAAAAAAATCTTATATTGGAGATAGTTAATAAATACATATATGGAGGTATAGGATATCTGACTGAAGGCACTGAGTCTAGTACAGCTACCTTCTCTGGTTTAACATTGCAAGCTCTAAATGTGTCTCTATTTTCTGGATGCCTTTTCGCCCGGAGCTAAATCAAAAACACTATGAATAATTAATTTCAAGATCACATTTTATCTTTACTGCTCCAGGGGTATGTTTGTCTTACTATAACCTTGAATAGAAAGAAGTATTTCTGCTTTTCAATTAAAGCTATGACAATCTTTAGGTGATTGAATTGTTAAGGAAGTAGCAGAAAACACATACAGCATGAGGCCATACAATAAGGGATGTTAAAAACTCTTTGTAAGAGCAAATAAAAGCATGTTATAGTTGGCAGGGCACTCTGGTTTGTATGTGGCTGACTCCACATTTGATCCATAGTATCCTATATGGTCCCTGTGCCTGCCATGAGCCATTCCTAGAGTACAGAGTCACAAGTGAGCCCTGAGCAATCATTACTTCAGGGCGGGCTTTTCCCTAAATCAAAAAAGCAAAATTTTAGAGCTTGTAAATTTAATGTATTAAAATAAGTACTGAAGCAGGTTCAATTTAGTGCTTAAATTTTGGCTCAAATGGTTATGCTTAATAGAAAAATATTTGATAAGGAAACTACATAGAATTTAAATTATATTAAATCTCAGAAAGGAAAAAGAGTGTGCCCTTTCTAAAAAGAATTATATTTCTTTACAAGTAATTACATTATAAAAATTAATATTATTTCTTGCATCTCCTCTCTTTGTGTACTTATTCCAACCCAAGAACAAATTACTTTTGCTGAAACTGACATGCATGTAAACAACTCACAGAGTGGAACATCATTTTGTTTATGTTAGAGTTAAAATGTAACATTTCTTGAATTCAACTCATTACTCAGGATATTTGTGAGTTTTCTAAGAACTTAAATAAATTTTTTAGGTGTAGGTGCTAGTGTCTTCAGTGGGATATTTTTTATTTATATCAAAATGGGGGAATGTGAGATCAGACTAGCTTTCAGCCATCTCCTCAAAAAGGAAATACAGGAATAAAAAGAAACTCAGAAATGCTTATTTCCTTCCAGTAGTTTGAGAATCATTCTCTAAGTTCTATAACTTGGAATATGAACACATTCTGAATATTAGTCAACAAATAAAAGTATTTGTTTCCAAAATATTATAGTAAAGAGTAGGGTGGGTGCAATAAGAAAAAATTTGCCTGAACTTTCCACAGGTAAGATTATACTGAGGATAAATATTAGTTTAACAGATTTTTAAAATCAATTTTGCTTTTATGTGAAAGTAGTGGAAAGCATTTTCTATCTAAAAATTAACTTTATGCTATGTACTTTAGTTTTCCAATCCAGTTGTTTTGGATCCTTATTTGCTTTGGCAGTTGGAGAAGACAAATATACTCTCTGTTATATTAGCAAACTGTCATCAAAAAAGCTCAAAGACTCCAAGCTATAGAACCTTGAGGAGTCTACTGTATGATAGTTCAATTTAAACCGAGAATAATACATTGTGTGTCTTATTGTCCAAGAAACCACAAATCAGCCCAACTGGATTCAGATATCACTTTAACTTTAGAGAGAGTGTGTAGAATTTGCTTGGTTAATGCTACAGACAGCCAAAGGCGCCTTCAGTTTTTAGATTCATCACTAAATGTGTTCAAAATGAATACTCGAGTTTTCTCCCTTTCTCTTCAATTACCTGGATACCCTCAAAGCCTTAGGCTCTCCCCCCAGCATCATTTCGCCATCGGTCAGCAAAGCACGTTGAGGAAGAAATCATTGTACTGTTGTCATTCACCTGCTATTAATATATTAGATTGAAGTTGAGAATCTTCAACCCATTAGAGGTCATTTTCACTTTATTTCTCCGCTGCTCCATCAATCTTGCCTATTTTTTACATTGGAGACCCATAAGAATCCCCACCCTAGAGACTTTATCTTTATAGTTATGATATTGTGTGTGCACCTAGGGTGAAAAGTTCTAAGCTACTGAGGCAAAAACTAGGTAAGTCGGACATGTTTATTGCACGGATAAATGGGAAAGCTTGGGGCACTTTTACTGAGCAGAACTGAAAGTACATTTTCAGATTTATAACCAAGCTCAAGTTATTTAAGAATACACACACATAGCCTTTGTAGATCAACAATATTCTGTGTAAAAATACAACCTGGCAGTAAGTTTTCTTTCCAAAGGGAAAGGAGACTAGATTGATAGGAGGGCTCATTACTTCCCCTTGAATTCTAATTACTCTAGCCAGCAAATTAAAGCAATTTTCGTTTTCTACTTTAGGTGGTTCCTGAAACAGCATCTGACAACTTTAATTACTTCTGTTTCTTTAATTCAGTAAAATGCACAGAAACGGCAAAAGTTTCATGACAAACAATTGCTTTTTTGGCTGTATTTCTGATTTTTGACCGAAGTTTCATATTTCTTCTGTTGTTGTGCCAAGGAAATGAATATATATTTGAGGCTGTGCTCTGTGGAATGTAGAGACTGAAAGACTGCAAAAGGAAAACAATTCCACAAAGTAAATTGAAATAATAAACATTTAATGTGTACATAGTGTTATAAAGATTTTTTCGTCCAGACATAATTTTGACAGCTTTGATAACTTTAGCCAACTCTCAGTATATTTTATGAGGAAAAAACTTGCTCTAAAAGTAGCCTTTGTGAAATAGACTTCAGTAAAATTTAAGTGCCTATCATAAGAGGGAACAGGCCAGAAGAACTGCCCATCATAAACCGGAATCAGCTATTCAGCAGGCAATTAAGAACAGCAGAAACCTTCACATGCTGGAAAATGGCATGTCGCGGACCATATCTAAGCAGATATTTCCATGCGCAGTAAATTGCATATAGAGCTGCAGACCACAGGGCTTTTTCATAAATAGTGTTTTTTTACCTTGCAAGCCTTATTTTATAATCAGTTGATAGAGGATTTAAACTTTCATGCTTATGTAATAAATAAACTTAGTTTGACATGGCTGGAGCCAAAAAAAAAAAAAAGATACTGGCCCCCATTGCACCTTACTTCCAGAAGTCTGATATAGTGAGATAGTGTAGAGCAATAAAATAAGCCATGAATGACGTTGGAAGGCCTATGGTTAGTGGCATGGTGGCTTGAGTTCTGCCTTGCTCACAGATGTCTAGTTTACATTCTTCTGCAAACCATGTGGCTCCCTGGAATCTCAGGTGTTATCCTGGTTAAAGAGCCGGTAGGACTAAGTTTCTCCTGAGCACTACCAAGATATCCCCAGACAAAGAACATGTTAAAAACCAAAGCGCCCACCTCTAATCACAATGTAGGGTAGGATGTAGAAACAGTTCTTTGTCTTTCTTCACCTCGGGTTGTCTCTTCTGTGCTGGTCTCCAAAACACTCATCAGATTTTTTTTTTCTTGTGGTAAAGATATAAATTTTTTCTGCAAGGCCTTCATGTCTGCTTCAGGAATTGGGAGAAAGAAAGTATATTTTTTCCTGTTTTATATAACTCTATTAGGACTAAACATTTTGTACGCTAATGTATAAAATACTTATTTTAGCTCTTGGACACAGATGAATATATATTCATATAATATTGCCTTGAGAACAGGAGTTAGTAAGTTCAACAACTGGAGAATTTCTTAGAGCTGAGAATTCAGGTACCTAAGTTTTGGTGTGCACCCAAAGGATCAAGCCCAACAAATAAAATAAAACAGAAAAGCTCTAAGGCACATAGTTTTCTTGTTTGTTTTGGTGGAAGCTGCCACACCAGCGCTTTAGGCTTACTCCGGTTCCTGTGTTCAGGGATTTCATTCTAATGGTACTCAGGGGAACATATATACAGCAAGTCAGGGATCAGCAGGCAGGCATCTGGTAAAGCAAGGTGCCCGAAGAGCTGTACTATCTCTCTGACCATCCAGACATGTCATAATCGTATAATTTCAAAGAGTCAAGATGAGGCAGAGCATTGAAAATAGCAGATCAATGAAGGAATTTACAGTTAAAGGATCTCTCTCTCTTAAAATTCAAAGTAGATATATTAAATGATTAATTTACAATTTTAACCTAGAAGACAAATGAATATTCTTCTAGCTAGTTTATCACTCAAATTTGAAGGAATAATAAAATCTTACAAACAAGAAACAGCTTGATGCAAGTATATAGTCTTGAGATCAGCCACAAGAAGCATTAAAGGGATTTATTTAAAGACTAGATAGGTAAGATGAAATCATAAAATACATAGATGATTATACAGGTGAAACATAATATCCTAACAACACTAAAGATAGAATATAATCTAAAAAAATCAACCTAAAGAATAACAAAAGAAAATAATTATAATTCCTCATATTAATTTTGAAAATATTTGAACAGTAAGAAAGTCAGAAGATGGAAAATAAATTCACTACTGAGTGGAAAATAAATTTGTGCATCATATATCTGATGGTTAATATCCAATATATTATACAATATTTGAACTTAGATCATTTGTATAACAATAAAGTTACCAATTTAGTCAAAAGTGGGAAGAAAAATTTGTATAAATTGTTCTCTAAAGAGGATGTCCAGATAGCAAAACTGTAATATGAAAATAATTACATTTCATTGCTGGATCACTCTCCTCTCGTGAAAAATGCAAATTTCATGGGATACTAAGCAATTTACTTCATTTCTAACACTCTAGAAATTTAGACACAACAAGTTTAATCAATACCAAAAGCTTCTGCACCTCAAAAATAACTGCTTTTTTTTTTAAAAACAGTGACTAAGATAACAAAAACAGTCCACAGAATGAGAAAAAGAATATTCACCCAATACCCATCTGATAAGGGGTTAATACTCAGGATATATCAGGCACTGGTAGAACTTTACAAGAAGAAACAACCAACCCCATCAAAAAGGGGAGAGGAAATGAACAGAAACTTCAGCGAAGGAATGCGAATGGCCAAACGACATATGAAAAAATGCTCATCATCACTAATCATCAGAGAGATGCAAATCAAAACAACAATGATATATCATCTCACACCACAGAGACTGTCACATATTCAAAAGAGCAAGAACAACATGTGCTGGCGTGGGTGCGGGGAAAAGGGACACTCATACATTGTTGGGGGGATTGCCGTATGGTACAGCCTTTTCTGGAAAACAATATGGACATTCCTCCAAAGACTAGAAATTGAGCTCCCATTTGACCCAGCCATATAACTCCTGGGAATCTATCCTGGTAAACCAAAAATATGCAGCGGAAACACTCATCCCTACTTATAATCATAGCAGCATTATTCACAATAGCTAGAATCTGTGAATAGACAACCAGAGTATCCGAGAATCAATGACTGGTTAAAGAAGCTTTGGTACATCTATAAATGGAATACTATGCAGCTGTTAGGAAAGCAAGTTATAAAATTCGCCTAAGACGATGGTATGGACATGAGAGGGTCAATGTTGAGGGAAATTAGCCAAGAAGGGAGAAGACAGATATAGAATGACTGTATTTATTTATATATACATACATATATATATATACACATATTATGATACCAATATCCAAGGTCAGTGAATCATGGATCAGGAGGTCTTGTCAAAGGTGGAAATTATCACTAACGTGTGGGAGTCAGAGGCTAGATAGGATAAGAGAAGGGAACAGTGTGCCAATAATTGTCAAAAAGTGCTAATACCAACCTAGAACTGAGCATAAATACAGGCAAAAAATACACAATTACATCATTTTAATGTGTATTGTAATCCACAATGTGGAAGAAAAGGAAGAGAGAAAGAGATAGAGAGAAAGAAAGTAAGAACCTGCCATAGAGGCAGGCTAGGGGGGGAGGAATCAGATATTGGTGGTGGGAGACAAATGGCACTGGTGGAGGATGGGTGCTGAACACTGTGTGCGAAGCCCAAATAGGAACACAAACTTATAAAAATATATCTACACAGTGGAATACTATGGAAAAATAGATTATAAAATTTGCCTACAAATGGATGGACATGGAGAAGATTATGTTGGAGCGAAATTAGCCAGAAGGAGAGAGACAGATGCAGAATGACTGCATTTATTTGCATGGCATAAATATATGATATATATATATATACATATTATGATACCAATATCCAAGGTCATGAAACATATATCAGGAGGTCTCTAGCAAAAGTGGAAATTATCACAAACGTGTGGGAGTCAGAGGCTAGGTAAGACAGGAAAATGGAACAGTGTTAACAATTGTTGAGAGGTACTAATGCCAACCTAGAACTGAGCATTAAATAGAGGCAAAAGGATACACATGCCAACCTCTTAATGTATGTTCTGTAATCCATAGTCTGGAAGGGAAGGAAAAAGAGAAAGAGAGAGAAAGGGAAAGAAATAAAGAACCTGCCATGGAGGGGGCTGGGGGAAGGGGGAGGAACCGGGGACGTTGAGTGGTGGGAGATGGGCACTGGTGGAGGGACGGGTGCTGGAACACTGTATGACCAAAACCCAAATATGAACTTTTAATTGTATATCTTTATTTGTATATCTCACGGTGGTATAATAAAATACTTTAAATAAAAATAAATAAAAGATAATAATATTTTCTTGAAAAAACAAAAGTGACCATAATAACAAGTTTGAAAAGAGGAAGCATGAAGAAAAGAAAAAACTAGTTTATATTTTGGGAACCTAAATCTCGCAGCTCACAATTTGTAAATGTTATGGAATGTCCCCACATCTTAAAAAATAGAGCTACACCTAGGTACCTAGTTAAACAATACATGATAATAAAAAATGCGTTATACGTTCTAACTTTTTATTTATATATGAGATCAGGGCTAGCGATTATGAAAAACAATATCAGTGCTTATTGGTAGGTGGATCTATATAAGAATATATATACATGTTTAAGGAATGATATTCCTCCGGCCACGCAAGATGGAGATTTTCCGGTTTTTACAACAAAAACTAAAGATTACTTTGGAGAGAATTATGTGAAATAAAGTGTCGTGAAGAAAAGTATTTCATAATTCATATGAATGATGCAGTAAAATGTAAATTGTAAACTAAACAAAAATAGAGTCACTGGACATTGGAGAATAGAACTAAGTTTCTGAGGGAGTGATTAGGAGAGTGGAAAACATGGTGGGAGACCTTATTTGAAAACCTACCATTTTTACTAAGTAATCTTATGACATTTTGTAAAATACCCTGTCTAAATATAGAATGATGCTACTTATTAAAAGAATAAAAACAGTGTGTGCATAGCTTAATGGTAGTCTTTTTTTGTGGATATATACTGTCTTTTGTTAAGTTATCCTAATAAAACTGTTTTAAATATTTGATATTTAAAATACTATTATGCAAAATATATCAAGCCGTATTTTTTGCTGTATTTCCATGGATCAGCAAACCCAGATTCTCACACATGCATTAAACTGCTGATGATATAAGCAATTGCTGGGTTATAGAAACAGTCAGCATGCTCTGCTTTGATTTTTTCATTCATTTTAGGCTTGATGGAAGCTATCTCAAAAAGTGTTGAAATAAAACCCTTGCAGGCTGACCTTTTCCCTTCCGGGGAACCTGAGATTTCCAAAGTTTTTAGCAGGGATACTTAAGCAGTTTTCTTCACCTGAGCTCTTTTAAAGAGTGCTGCCCACTTCATAGGTATTCTGGCTCACCCTTCAAATTGTTTTGAATTAGACAGAGAAATCTGGTCTTACTCTCCTGACTCCACTTTTAATCAGTGATCGTCTTGCCATCCTGAAAGGGGCTAGTCATGACCTTGGACAAGGAAGCTGGACCTGGGTTTTAGCATTCCCCAACACTCCACATATGGTACCTCAAAACACAGCCAAGTGCGACTCCTGAGCACAAAAACCAGGGATAGGCTTCTACGCATAACTCAGTGTGTCCCAAAACTGAGCCTCCTCCCCAGAATGAAAAAAAAGAAAGGAATAACAGATGTTTTTAACAGATGTGGTTACTTTATTTATAAGAACAAAAACGGCATAAGAAAAAAGAATAAAAACAATTTCAGCACATACTCTTAATTATTACAAAGAAATGAATTAGCTAGCAATGATCAATATACATTTATATTACATCAGGAATACTATCAGTTTGGCAGAAGTGTCTGAGGATTTTGCTTTGCTTTAGACTTACAAGAGGATGGGCTGCTCAGGCCTTTACTCATGGCTCCGTGCTTGGGAGAGATCACTCCTTGGCAGGGTTCAGAGCACCCATATGGTGCTGGAGGATTGAACTGAAGCCAGTCACATGGAAAGCAGACATCTTAATCCTGTGCCAGTTTCTCCGGCCCTCTCTCACCCTCTGGAGGTTTTTTATAACTACCATAAACCGGCTGAGGCTTTTTTAACTACCATAAATTATGTAACCTTCGATTTGAAATCTCACTGCTAGGCGAAGTCTTGTTAATACCGCTGTTATCTTTCATCATCCTAAGTGAGTTGTGTTCTATAAATCTACATATGCCACTGATAATACCTGCCTAATATGTGCCAACATTGAAAACATGCAAATATTTTTATTATAGAATGACAAGCTATAAATAAATGTATTATGTAATAATTTTTCCTATAATGAAAATAAAAATGTATTGTTCTTAACTTATGTTTTCATCTTTGTTACAAGTAGTCACTGGGAATTATCTAGTGAATTAAGTAAATTTAAAATATTTTCAGAAGGGGAGGATAGTCCCAAAGTGCGTTTGGCTTGCATGACCATAAGTTCAATCCCTGAATCCTGCATGGTTCCTGAGCACCGCTGGTTGAATACCTTCAGCAGCAGAAACCACCAGGAGTAACTCTCTTATTACTGGCTAGTGTGACCCTAAAAAGCAAAAAACAAAAAAAAAAAAATTATTTGAGGGAAATTTTGATATTTGGATAAAACAACAAACATCTGGCATATTATACATAATTTTTATGTATACACGTATAATCATGACAACATGTCCAGTGCACTAAATTACGTGTTCTTTAATTTTGTATCTTCCATAAAACTATAGGTTTTACAAACGTAGATCACGGTAAATTAATGGGGAATGCTAATTTAATCTTCAACTCGGCTTAAACTTTCAACAGTAAATATTTATTTTTAATAAATACATTTTAAAATTAAAAAGCAGCTACTTTAGCTAATATTTATTTAATTTATGTGGAATTACTTCGTATCTGGTAATATTGCTGGAACTTTTTCTCATTATATAATAAACTTATTGTTTCTCATAATTTTACTTATTTAACTTTCAAATTATCAATAGTTCTGATCTCTTATCAAAATGGGAGTTTAGTGAAATAAACATTTCAAGATAAGGCATTTTATGTTTACTTGGTGAAAAATCAGAATACAGTTTGCAGCTTGTCTTGCAACAAATTACATTGACTATAAATCACTGCTATCATTTGAAAGTTAAGTCACCAATCAAGGTTTGTTCAATTCTCTTCAAAACACAGAAACAATAAATTTGGCGGCAAAATGGTAAAGATGTGTTCAAAGCAGTTTCTGTGGATTTCATTTCCCTTTGAATGAACATATTTTAATATTTTTTTTTGTGATTTATACTAATTTATCGATAACAGCAATAATTTATTGATCAATAAATTTTTGCATGTATTTGTTAATTAAATCCATTATCATTATTATGTATCTTATTATTTGGTTTGTGATATAATGTGATATAGGGAATAAGCAGCTTCTACATATCAATAGAGTCTAAGAGAGATACATGTCTTAAGTCGTTGCTTACTTTATTTGATTAATTATATTCCAAACATCAGTGAACAGCCATTCATTATCTTCCAATTTTCCTTGACATATTTTTACTTAAAAATAAAGGTGTAAACACTCAAGAGATGTGTTTGTTTTTTTGGGTGTTCTTTTCTCTCATTACTGTGTTAGCTACTCATCCATCCACCTTCTCGCTTTGTTCAACGAGGGTTCTAAACTTTTCCTTTGTAATTAATCCACAACAACCTGGAGTTGAAAGAGGGGGTTGAGATAGGGAGGTGGATATGCTAGTAAGGGCATGGTGTTCGATTTATGCAGCTGAGAAAAATATGAAGAGTATTGTAAAAGCAGAATCATAGTAAAATTTTTTAATAAAAATAATAAAATAAAATGTTTTTAAATTTTTTCAGGGAAATTTAGTTTCTTCCCATGATCTGCAAAATTTCCACAAAAAGTAAAGCCCAATCTTCTGGCAAATATTTCAGTGTCATTTTTTTAAAAATTACAATCATTTTTTGAAAACACTTCCAAACTCCCATAATTTAAAACCAACAAAAGTCTGTAAGAA
>JAJIBD010032671.1:0-28331 GCA_021461705.1 Cryptotis parvus | reverse complement strand
CTATTTTCACTTTAAGCAAGAGTTGAATATATGCCATTAACCAATCACATGGAATAATATACTTCTAATTCATTAACCTTTAGCTTTTCAATGTCAGCAACCAACAAACCAACCAAAAGCGCATCTTTTTTTCTTTCTTTTAAAGTTTTTTTTTTCACTCTCCTATTTTTGAGTCTCAGGCAAACACACATGACAGTGATGATTCCTTTGATCAATCTCTAAATAGATAGCTGTTGTCTAGTTTTATTCAGTTGTTCATCAGTTACTTCTACAAAGAAGTATGTACCCCCTTCACTACAATTCTAGAACATTTTTGGCCCCCCAAATTATCATTCTACCCTCATGTTTCACTCGAATCTCTCCTCAAGACCTGCAGAAACACTAACCTACTTTTTGTACATGTAGATCTTATCTCATAATACATGAACTTGTATGTATAGTTTTCTTCACTTAGCATGCTTTTAGTGTTTTTCAGCATTTTAGTAGGTGTTAGTACTTTTATGGTGGTATAACACTTAATTGTGTGGATACGCATCTTTCACTTTTCTTTCAATGGACATGTGCTCAGGGATCACTCACTCCTGTAAGTTCTCACAGAATCACATGTAGTGTCAGGGATTGATTGAACCAGGATTGGGCACATATGTTGCCTTATATCCTATGCTATCTTTCTGGCCCTATTTTGTTCATTTTTAAAGTACTATACCTATATAGAATTCTAGACATTATTCTAAGGTTTTATCCTTTCAAATTTTATTCTACCTTACATACAACCTTTAGTTATCAGGAATAATCTCCTCCAGCACAGCAGAGCCTGGCAAGCTACCCGTGTTGTTTTTTTTTTTGAAGAAAATTTAATGTGCCTTTTATTAAAGAGGCGAGACCAGTAACAATTATAGACCCCATTCCGAACGGATTGAGGTTCTTCATGTTCCTGGAGCAAGCAGATGTCCCTGGGCTCTGCTAGCATGAGACAGAACTTATGGAGATGTTACTGAGGCCCGCTCGAACAAATCGATGATGAATGGGAAGGCAGGGATACAGTGGATACAGTGAATCTCCTCCAGAATGTGACCACTGTCTCCCCAAAATGCTTTAAGAGCTGCTCTGTTTCTCTTCTGTCTTTATCATCTGTCCTCCATCCCTTCTCCAGTCCACTATATTCCAAAGGCTGGAGACATTAAAGCAATGGAACTTCTATGCACGCTTTGTATGGTTGAGTTAACAGGTTTGATCTGCAGAAGCACACGGTAGCCCTGGTACTGCAGAAAGCAGCTACAGAGCTGCTCCCAGAGCACAGAGCTGGGAGTAACCTCAAAGCAAGGATGGGCATCACCCAAACTCCCAACCTTATTAAAAGCTTGTATCCAGTTAACCCACTAAGAAAACACCAGAGAAACCATCATCCATAAGATAAATCTCAGACTCTGATTGGGACAATATTTGAACATAATTCAATAATGGCTTGAGAGACAATGTAAGCACAAAGCCACAACAAATATAATTGATTATGATAATAATTAGGAGAATATGTTCTAATAATAACAGTAACCAACACATAGCAAGTATTGCAACTGATGAAGAAAATCATCTGGAAAAGGGAAGATCCAATGCTTTTCACCAACTGATGTTTTTATTCTTGTGTTATTTATATCAGTTGGTCTGGGTGAGATTTACTAGTTGATTCTAACCAATATAATGTAGAAATCATAACTCTGAGATTAAGAATTGTGACTTCTGTATTGCTATGTAACTTCATTCTCTACCAGATTTTTGTGATTTGATGAAACATGTTGACATGTTGGAGAGTCGTGTCAAAAAACAAAGAATGGACCCTTCAATGTTTAGGAGTGGACACCTCAGGCTAACAGCTCTAGAAGAACTTAATTCTAATAATAACCACACAATTTGAAAATAAATCCTTTCTCAATAAGTCTTTAAATGATATCCTTGGTGTGTCCTTTTAAGAGTTTTTCAGAGGCAAGTGTATTTTGCTTTATTAATGGTATGATCATTTTATAAACTACTCTATTTAATCAACCTATAATTTGTAATACATTTCTAATGAACACATTAAAATATTAAAGATCATTTTGTATATGATTACACAGAATAACTACTTATTTTACTGCTCTGAAGAGCAAATGAGGCATTAAGAAAGGATAGTAGCATTTATTAAATAGATATTTCCCTTTAACATAGTAAAATGCCCAGACAACAGAGATTTGACATTGTAGTGAAATTCTTTCACTTCAAACGACTGTCATCATTTCTTTAGTCTCAGGTCACAGATTATTCCTTCACAAAGATGTTTGCCAAAAAGAATCAGTACAGATGCTTTCAAAAATCTTATATTTGGAGACAGTTTAATACATATGTATGAGGCTAGGACATTTGACTGACATTGAGTTCAGTGAGCTACCCTCTGTTTACTGGTATTTAATGTTCTATTTTCTGATGCCTTTTTGCTCGAGCTAAATCAAAAACACTATGAACAATTAATTTCAAGACTGAACACATTTTATCTTTACTGCTCTCCACAGGTATGTTTGTCTTGCCATAACCTTGAATAGAAAGAAGTATTTCTGTTTTCAATTAAAGCTATGACAAATCTTTAGGGTGATTGAATTGTTAAGGAAGTAGCAGAAACACACAGTATGACATACAATAAGGATGTTAAAACCTTTTGTAAGAGGGGGCTGAAAGTATGTTATAGTTGGCAGGGCACTTGCTTTGTATGTGGCTGACTCATATTTGATCCATAGTATTCCATATGGTCCCTGTGCCTGCCATGAGCGATTCCTGAGTACAGAGTCACAAGTAAGCCCTGAGCACCACTAGGTATGGCTCCCAAATCAAAAAGTAAAATTTTAGAGCTTGTAAATTCTAATGTATGTAAATAAGTATTGGTATGCTATAGTTCAATTGTAAAGTTTACCTTTTGTATTCAAATGGTTATGCTTAATAGAAAAATATTTGATAAGGAAACTACATAGAATTTAAATTATATTTAATCTCAGAGAGTGAAAAAAGAGTGTGCCCTTTTCTAAAAGAATTATATTCTTTACAAGTAAGTAACTATTATAAAATTAATATTATTTTCCATTCTCTTTTGTGCATTTATTCCAACCCAAGAACAATTACTATTGAAACTGACAAGTATGGAATTAGATCCACAGAGGAACATTTTGTTTATGTTAGAGCAATGAACATTTCCTTTGAATTAACTATTACCCAGGACATTGTATTTTAAGAACTTAATAAGTTTGTAGTAGGTGTTAGTGTTCAGTGGGATATTTTATTATAATAAATGGGGAATGAGATCAGACTAGTTGAATTTCAAAAAGGAAATACAGGAATAAAACTCAGAAATGCTATTTCCTTCCAGCTCTGAGAATCATTCTTTAAGTTCTATAACTTGGAATATGAACACATCAATCCTGAATATTAGTCAACAAATAAAAGTATTTGCTTCAAAATATTACAGTAAAGAGTAGGGTGGGTGCAATAAGAAAAAATTTGCCTGAACTTTCCACAGGTAAGATTATACGGAGGATAAATATTGCTCTAACAGATTTTTTAAATCAATTTTGCTTATGTGAAAGTGAAAGCATTTCACTGTAAAAATTAACTTTATGCTATACTTTTAGTTTCAATCCAGTTGTTTTTGGATCCTTATTTGCCTTGGCAGTTGGAGAAGACAACATACTTCTGTTATATTAGCAAACTGTCATCAAAAGTCAAGACTCCAGCAGCCAGAGAACCTTGAGGGATTACTGGATGATAGTGCCACTTAAACTGAGAATAATACATTGTGTGTCTTATTGTCCAAGAAACCATTAAATCACCAACTGATCTATACCTTAACTTCTTTAGAGAGGTAGAATTTGTTTGGTTAATGCTTATATAGCCAAAGGCTTTTATTTCTTAGATTCATCACTAAATGTTCAAATGAATACTTCAGTTTTCTCCTTTTCTCAATTACCTGGATACCCTCAAAGCCTTAGGTCTCTCCCCCAGCATCATTTCTGCTTATCGCTCAGTAAAGTTAATGTTGAGGAAGAAATCATTGCATTGTTGTCATTCACTCAATATTATATTAGATTGTTGAGAATCTTCAACTCATTAGAGGCCGCCACTTTAAGCCTGCTCCATCAATCTAGTCTATTTTTACATTGGAGACCCATAAGAACTCTTACCCTAGAGACTTTATCTTTATAGTTATGATATTGTGTGTGCACCTAGGTGAAAAGTTTCTAAGCTACTGAGGCAAAACTAGGGAAGTCGACATGTTTATTGCACGATAAATGGGAAAGCTTGGGGCACTTTACTGAGAACCTGAAAGTACATTAGATTTATAACCTGCCTGTAGTTATTTAAGAATACACACACATAGCTCTTGTAGATCAATATTCTGTAAAATACAACCTGGTTGGTGTTTTCTTTCCCAAGTAAAAGGAGACTAGATTGATAGAGGGCTCATTACTTCTGAATTTAATTACTTAAAGGCAATTAAAGCAATTTTCTGTTTTCTACTTTAGTGCTCCCCTGAAACAGCAGCATCTGGACAACTTTAATTACTGCTTCAATTCAGTAAAATGCACAGAAACGGCAAGTTTGGTGACAAACAATTGCTTTTTTTGCTGTATTTCTGATTTTTGGACTGAAGTTTCATATTTTCTGTTGGTGCTAAGGGAAATGAATATATATTTGAGGCTTTTTGTGCTCTGTGGAAATGTAGAGATCAGGACCCAAGGGAAAAACACCCACAAGTAAATTGAAATAATAAACATTTAATGTACATAGTGTTGTCTGGATTTTTTGGTCTGACATAATTCTTGACAGCTTTGATAACTTTAGCCAACTCTTCAGTATATTTTATGAGGAAAAACTGTTTAAAAAAGTAGCCCCTTGTGTGAAATAGACTTCAGTATAAATTTAAGTGCCTATCATAAGAGAACAGGTCATTGAACTGCCCATCATAAACTGAATCAGCTATTCAGCAGGCAATTGGGTGAACAGCAGAAACCTTCACATGTTGAAAATGGTATGTTATGGACTATATCTAAGCAGATATCGACAAGTAAGTAAATTACATATAGAGCTGCAGACCACCATGCCACAGCTTCTCTTCTTACAACAGTGCCTTTTCACCTTGCTCTTATTTATAATCAGTTGATAGAGGATTTAAACTTTCATGCTTATGTAATAAATAACTTAGTTTGACATATTGAGCAAAAAAAAAAAAGATACTGGCCTCATTGCACCTTACTTCCAGAAGTCTGATATAGTGAGATATGTAGAGCAATAAACCTGCCATGAATGACGTTGGAAGGCCTTAGAGTTAGTATGGTGGGTTGAGTCCTTGCCTTGCTCACAGATGGCCCAGTTCATTCTCTGCAACCATATGTGGCCCCTGAATCTCAGGTGTTATCCCTGGCAAAGAGCCAGGACTAAGCCCTGAGCACTACTGGGTGTATCCCCAGACAAAGAAATATAAAAAACTAAAAACACCTAATCACAATGTAGGGTAGATGTAGAAATGCTCTTGGTTTTTCACCTCGGGTTGTCTCTTGTGCTGGTCTAAACACTATCAGATTTTTTTTTCTGTAAGATAAAATTTTTTTCTGTTAAGTCTTCATGTCTGCTTCTGTGAAATTGAGAAAGTATATTTTTCCTGTTTTATATAACTCTAATTAGACTTAAATCATTTTTACGCTAATGTATAAAATACTTATTTCAGCTCTGGACACAGATGAATATATTCATTAAGTACTAGCTGCTCCTGAGGAACAGGAAGGAGCTACAGTTCAATAACTGAGAATTTCCCAGAGTTGAGGAATCAGGTACTCAGAGTTTAGAAAATCAAAGGATTCAAGCCCAAATAAAATAAAATAAAACAGAAAAGCTCTAAGGCACATAGTTTTCTTGTTTGTTTTGGTGAAGCCACACATAATTGTGCTTAGGGGCTTACTCCGGTCTCTGTGTTCAGGGATTACTCCTAATGGTACTCAGGGGAACATATACAGTGTCAGGGATCAAAGGTAGGTAGGCATCTTGCAAGCAAGTGCCCGAAGAGCTGTACTATCTCTCTGACCATCCAGATGCATTATAATCAGAATTTCAAAGAGTCAAGATGAGGCAGAGTATTGAAAATAGCCAGATCAATGAAGGAATTTACATACAAAGGATCTCTCTTAAAATTCACAATAGACATATTAAATGACACTTACACTTAACCCAGAAGACAATGAATATTCTTTCTAGCTAGTTTATCACTCAAATTTGAAGGAATAATAAAAATCTTCATAAACAAGAAACAGCTTGATGGGTATATAGTCTTGAGACTAGCCATACAAGAAGCATTAAAGGGATTTATTTAAAGACTAGATAAAGATGAAATCATAAAATACATAGATGATTACATAGGTGAAACATAATATCCTAACAACACTAAAGATAGAATATAATCTAAAAAAATCAACCTAAAGAATAACAAAGAAAATAATTATAATTACATTAATTTGAAAATATTTGAACAGTAATAAGAAACAGAAGAGTGAAAATAAATCTACTGAGTGGAAAATAAATTTGTGCATCATATATCTGATGGGGGTTAATATCCAATATATTATACAATATTTGAACTTAGATCATTTGTATAACAATAAAAAGTTAACAATTTAGTCAAAAGTGGGAAGAAAATTTGTATAAATTGTTCTCTAAAGAGGATGTCCAGATAGCAAACTGTAATATGAAAATAATACATTTCATTGCTGATCATCAGAAAAATGCAATTATGATACTAAGAATTACTATTTAACACTTAGGAATTTGATACATATCAAAAGGACCAATAACACTAAAAAAGCTTCTGCACCTCAAAAGAAACAGTGACTAAGATACAAAAGCAGTCCACAGAATGGGAAAGAATATTCACCCAATACCCATCTGATAAGGGGTTAATATCCAGGATATATCAGGCACTGGTAGAACTTTACAAGAAGAAAACAAACAACCCCATCAAAAAATGGGGAGAAGAAATGAACAGAAACTTCAGCAAGGGAAGAAATTCGAATGGCCATAAAACATATGAAAAAATGCTCATCATCACTAAGCATCAGAGAGATGCAAATCAAAACAACAATGAGATACCACTTTACACCACAGAGACTGGCACATATTCAAAAGAGCAAGCACAACATGTGCTGCGTGGATGTGGGGAAAAGGGGACACTCATCCATTGTTGGTGGGAATGCCGGCTGGTACAGCCTTTCTGGAAAACAGTATGGACTTTCCTCCAAAGACTAGAAATTGAACTCCCATTTGACCCAGTCATACCACTCCTGGGAATCTACTCTGGGAAACCAAAAATACGCAGCGGAAACACCATCCCTACTTTTATGTTCATAGCAGCATTATTCACAATAGCCAGAATCTGGAAGCAACCAGAGTGCCCGAAAATCGATGACTGGATAAAGAAGCTTTGGTACATCTACACAATGGAATATTATGCAGCTGTTAGGAAAAATGAAGTCATAAAATTTGCCTATAGCTTAATGGTATCAGTTAGAACCTATCTAGAACTGTATACAATGTATAAATGTGAAAGCTATTGGGAAGGACCTTATCCTAAAATCAGCATTCTCTAAGAATATCTAACAATGGTAAGACAAGTTATATATATATATATATATACATATACACATATATATACACACACATATAATTTATGATAGCAATATCCAAGGTTAGGCAAAACATGGATCAGGAGGTCTTGTAAACAGGTGGAATCTACCACAAACATGTGGGAGTCAGAGGTTAGGTAAAACGGAGAAGGGAACAGTGTGCTAATAATAGTTAAAAGTGATAATACTAGCCTAGAACTGAGCATTGATATAGGCAAAAAAATACACATGATAACCTCTAAATGTATGTATTGCAATCCACAATGTGTAAGAAAAGGAAGAGAGAAAGAGAGAGAGAGAGAAGAGATAAAGAACCTGCCATAGAGGCAGGCTATGGGAGGGGGAGGAATTGGGGGATTTTGGTGGTGGGAAATGGGCACTGGTGGAGGGATGAGTGCTGGAACACTGTATGACCGAAACCCAAACATGAAAATCCTTGTAATTGTATATCTCATGGTGGTATAATAAAAATATTTAAAAAAAATTTGCCTATAAAATGGATGGACAAGGGAGAAGATTATGTTGGAGCGAAATTAGCCAGAAGGAGAGTGACAGATACAGAAATTAGCCAGAAAGAGAGTGACAGTTACAGATGCATTTATTTGCATGGCATAAATATATATATATATATATATATACATATTATGATACCAATATCCAAGGTCAAGTGAAACATATATCAGGAGGTCTTGTCAAAAGTGGAAATTATCACAAACGTGTGGGAGTCAGAGGCTAGGTAGACAGAAAATGGAACAGTGTGCTAATAATTGTCGAGGGTACTAATGCCAACCTAGAACTGAGCATTAAATAGAGGCAAAAGGATACACATGGCAACCTCTTAATGTATGTTCTGTAATCCATAGTCTGGAAGGGAAGGAAAAGAGAAAGAGAGAGAAAGGGAAAGAAATAAAGAACCTGTCATGGAAGGGGGCTGGGGAAGGGGGAGGGAACCAGGGACGTTGGTGGTGGGACGCGGGCACTGGTGGAGGGACGGGTGCTGAAACACTGTATGACCAAAACCCGAACATGAACTTTTTAATTGTATATCTTTTATTTGTATATCTCACGGTGGTATAATAAAATACTTAAAAAAAAAAAAAAATAAAATAAAGATAATAATATTTTCTGGAAAAAAAAAAAAAAAAGGACCAATAACAAGTTTGAAGAGGTTGTGAAGAAAAGAAAAACTAGTTTATTATTTTGGGGAACCCAAATTGGCTCAAGTAATTTGTAAATGTTATGGAATGTCCTTACGATCTTAAAAATAGAGCTTACAATCTAGGTACCTAGTTAAACAATATGATAATAAAAATGTTATACGGTTCTAATCCTTATTTATATATGGTTTATATCAGCTACATTATGAAAACAATATCAGTGCTTATTGGTAGGTGACTATATAAGAATATAAGGTACATGTTTAAGGAATGATATTCGGCCATACAAAGATGAGATTTTCCTATTTACAACAAAACTAAAGACACTTGAGAGAATTATGTGAAATAAAGTGTCAGAAGAAAGTATTTCATAATTCATGAATGATGCAGTAAAATGTAAAATTGTAAACTAAACAAAAATAGAGTCACTGGACATTGAGAATAGAACTAAGTTTCTGAGGGAGGAGTGATTAGGAGAGTGAAACAGGTGGGAGACCTTATCAAAAAACCTACTATTTTTATTAAGTAATCTTATGACATTTTGTAAAATAATTTGTCTAAATATAGAATGATGCTACTTATTAAAAAAAAAAAAACAGTGTGTGTGCATAGCGTAATGGTAGCCTTTAGACATATACTGTCTTTTAAGCTGCTATCTCAATAAACTGTTTTAAATAATTTGATATTTAAAATAATAGACAGTAAAATATATCAAGCTGTATTTTTTACAATGGCAGGGATCAAACCCAGATTCTCACACATGTATTAAACTGCTAATGATATAAGCAATTTAAGTTACAGAAACAGCCGCATGCTCTGTTTGATTTTTTTTCTCATTCATTTTAGGTTTGATGGAAGTTATCTCAAAGTGTTGAAATAAAACCCTTGCAGGATGGGCTTGACCTTTTTCTTCTGGGGAACTGAGACTAGCCATAGGATACCATAGTTACCCAGCCTGAAGAAAAGGCCCTAATTTCATAGGGTATTCTGGCTTCACCTTCAAATTGTTTTGAATTAGGACATGAAATCTGGTCTACTCTGACTCCACTTTAATCAGTGATCAGTCTCTGGCCATCCTGGAAAAAGGCTAGTCAAGGACCTTGGACAAGGAAGCTGACCTGGGTTTGGCCCCCAACACCACATATGGTACCTCAAACACAGCCAAGGGTGATTCCTGAGCACAAAACCAGGGATAGGCTCTAAGCATAATCAGTGTGTCCCAAAAAACTGAGCCCCCCAGAATGAAAAAGAAAGGAATAACAGATGTGTTTTAACAGATGTTACTTATTTATAAGAACAAAATATATAAGAAAGAATAAAAAAACAATTTCTCAGCACATACTCTAATTATTACAAAGAAATGAATTAGCTAGTACATCAATATACATTTATATTACATCAGAATACTATCAGTTTTACAGTGTCTGAGGATTTTTGTTTTGTTTTGTGACCACAAGAGGATGGGCTCAGGCCTTACTCATGGCTCCGTGCTCGGAGATCACTCCTGGCAGGGTTCAGGCACCCTATATGGTGCTGAGGATTGAACTGAAGTCAGTCACATGGAAAGCAGACATCTTAATCCTGTGCTAGCTCTCCGGCCCTCTCACCTCTGAGGTTTTTATAACTACCATAAACTGCTGAGGTTTTTCAACTACCATAAATTATAACTACTGATTTGAAATCTCACTGCTGGGCAGTCTGTTAATACTGCTTGCCTTTCATCATCCTATGTTGTGTTCTATAACCTTACATATGCCATTGATAATTACCTGCCTAATATAAATACTATTGAAACATGTACATTTTTATTATAGAATGACATATAAATAAATGTACATGTAATAATTTTTCCCATAATGAAATAAAAATGTATTGTTCTAACCTATGTTTTCATCTGTTACAGGTCACTGAATTATCTAGTGAATTAAGTAACTTAAAAATATTTTCAGGGGTTGGAGTGATAGTCCTGTGGGCAAGTGTTTGGCTTACATGACCTATGTTCAATCCCTGGAATCCCGTATGGTTCCCGAGCACTGCTGGTTGAATAATTCCTGAGTGCAGAACCAGGAGTAACCTCTGAGCATTGCCAGGTGTGGACCCCAAAAAAGCAAAACAAAAAAAAAATTATTTGAGGGAAATTTTGACATTCTGGATAAAAACAACAAACATCTGCAGTATTATACATAATTTCATGTATAAATAATGTATAATCATGACAAATATGTCCAGTGCACCAAATTCAATGTGTTCCTTAATTTTGTATCTTCCACAAACTATAGGTTTTACAAACGTATTTAATCACGGTAAATTAATGGGGAATGCTAATTTAATCTTCAACTCGTTTTACCTCAGAAGCATTATTTTTAATAAATACATTTTAAATAAAGCAGCTACTTAGCTATATTTATTTTATTTATGTGAACACATTGTATCTGCATACATGGAACTTTTTCTTATTATATAATAATAAACTTATAGCCATAATTTTACTATTTAACTTTCAAATTATCAATAGTTCTGATCCTTTATCAAAAATGTTTTCTAGTGAAATAAACATTTCAAGATAAGGCATTTTATGTTTACTTGTGAAAATCAGAATATTATTTGCAGCCATTATCTTGCACAAATTACATTGACTATAAATCACGTTTTATCATTTGAGTTGTCACCAATCAAGGTTTGTTCAAATTTCTCAAAACACAGAAACAATAAATTTGGTACAAAATGGTAAAGATGTTCAAAGAAGTTTCTGTGGATTTACTTGAATGAACATATTTAATATTTTTGTGATTTATATTAATTTATTTATAGATAAGCAGTATTAATTTATTGATCAATAAATTTTTGCATGTATTTGTTAATTAAACTTAATATCAATATTATGTATCTATTATTTGGTTTGTGATACAATGTGATATAGGAATACAGCTTCACATATCAATAGAGTCTAAGAGAGATACATGTCTTTGTCGTTGCCATTTTTATTTGATTAATTATATTCCAAACATCAGTGAAATTAGCCATTCATTATCTCCTACCTTCTGACATATTTCACTTAAAATAAAGGTAAACACTAAGAGATGGCTTTGTTTTTCTTTGGGTGTTCTTCTCAATACTGTGTTACCTCATCCATCCACCTTCGCTTTGTTCAACGAGGGTTCTAAACTCTTCCTTTGTAATTAATCCACACAACCGAGTTGAAAGAGGGGGTTGAGATAGGGAGGTGGATATGCTGGGGAAGGGTATGGTGTTGGATTTATGTGCATGAGAAAAAATATGAACAGTATTGTAAAAACAGAATCATAGTAAAATTTTTTTTTAATAAAAATAATAAAATAAAATGTTTTTTAAATTTTTTTTTCAGGGAAATTTAGTTTCTTCCCATGATCTGCAAAATTTCCACAAAAAAAGTAAAGCCCAATCTTCTGGCAAATATTTCAGTGTCATTTTTTTAAAATTACCACATCATTTTTTGAAAACTCTTCTCCACCCATAATTTCTAAACCAACAAAAAGTCTTAAGAAGAGAATTACTGAGTCAGAAAGACAACACATATCTATTATGGAAAAATAGGCAGAGAATGGGGGTCTCCCTCACCAGCATAATAATTTTAAGAACTCCAAGGTTACGCTAGATTTTTTGTTTGTGAGTATAGTAGCCCTCCTGAGAATGCGTTTCCTCTCATAAATGAAAAGTGCTTTACCACATGCTGCTGGATTGAACTTTGACAGATCCTAGTGCAATGGGGCAGATACAGGGTTCTGCTGGCTGAATCCAGGCTTCCTGTCATCCTATTTGCAGTTGTGCTTCAGAGACCTCATCTGAGATGATTGACTGTAGGTTCTCAGACACCGCTGAGCTAATGGAGTAAGGAGAGACAGAGGGACCAGTTGCAGACATAAAGAACCAGAAAAATGACAGAGGGCAACTCACTTACAGCATCTTTCAGGAAAGCTCTGTGCCTCGGGCAACAAGCTCTGGCTTCCCCTAACACCACACACACCCTCTCGTGATTATTTTTGATGCTTTCTGATTAACTAGAGGCTGTGGATGTAGCTTAGAGGTAGAGAAAATACATTTAAAAATAATCAGTCTTGGAAGAAGCCTGGAACCTACCAATGTTGCGATGGGAAAAGGATAGATAAATCATCTGATTTCTTCCCTTCTCCTTTTAAATGATGAAGTTCATATACCAACCGTTATTGAAACTTGCTTCTCTTTGTTTTTTGCAGACAATTAGAATGAACAGTTCTTCTAGCTACTAGTTAATTGAGATCCAGTCTTGACTGTCACATGTTTAGGACTTTTTCCTAATATTTGCAAATTTGTATTCTGAAAAATCAATGTAATTGATGTGTCCTTTTTTTTTTAATCCAAAAGCAGGAGCAAGTTAAGTTTAAAATAATGTTTTAATTAAAATTACGCTTAGTGTAAATACTTACCCTCATCATTTATCTATTAATTGATGGCTTGGAATCTTAAAGTGATTATAGTTATTTCTTTTCTTTTCAGTGGAGTTAGAACACCAGTTTCTTTCTTGAGGACTAGCACAGTACTGAAGCTCACAGCACTGAAGTGTCAATGTTTCTTTTCTACTTTGATGTTTTATTTCCTTCAGTAGTATTTTATAATTCCCCTTTCTAAAATTAAAAATAATTTAAATTTAATCTCAGTGAAATTCACAGTTACAAATTTGTTCATGATTGGGATTCAGTCGTTTGCCAACACCTGTCCCTTCACCGGTGTACATTTCCTGCCGCCAACGTTGTCCCCAGGTTCCCTCCCCATCCCTGCCTGCCTCTATGGCGGGGCACTTTCCTTTCTCTCTCTCTCTCTCTCTCTCTCTCTCTCTCTCTCTCTTTTTCTCTCTCTTTCTCTCTCTCAGAAGGAGCATTATGGTTTGCAATACAAATACTGAAAGGATATCATGTGTATCCCTTTACTTGTTTCAACACAGTTTTTGTCCAGAGTGATCATTTCTAACCATTATTGTTATACTGGTCCCTTCTCTATTCTAACTTTTATGAACCCACACTTTTATGTGTTGTCCTGGCACAAAACTTTCATCAGCTAGGCTGCTTGGTGGGGCATCTCTTTGCTGCTGAAATACTGCCTAGTTGAACATAGATATTTCTTTAACATATCTGAGCTGTGGATGTTGCTCATTTATTTGGATCTATGTGTGAAAATGTCACATTTTCTTAGTGTTTTTGAATGGACCTTTTAATCTGAAGATAATATAAATATATGATTTATGAATAGTATAAGAATATAATATACAGAAATAAAATTGTAAAAAAAGTCTCTTGTTCCAATCTGCTTACTATCTTAAAAATGATGAAGGAAAGAAGGGTTTACTGGAAGTTATTCTGCAATTTGCCGCACACAGGCAACAATATAAAGAGGATGTTCCTTCATTAGAATAAAATCTTGAAATGATTTCATTTCAAATATGACTCATTTAGATTTGTTAGGAGATTTTTTGTTTTACATAATGCAAATATGAAAATAGCCAAGGAGGAACATTATGTAGAAACCCTGGAACTAGGTTTTTCCATGAGCAATTGATTTATTCTTCACAAGTCTATAAATTTAATTTACCTTCATGACTTCCTGTATTGATACAAATGCCAAGAATCCAGGGTACGCTTAACCAGACATGTCTGGCAAACATATCCCATTTTTTCTTTCTCAATTAGATGAGCTAAAATTGCATTACAGACTACTCTGTTCCCAAAGCCCATAAATATATCTAATGTCCACTGTCTGGAGAAATGTAAAACTATGCAGGCAGCTGCCCTCCTGACCCTGACTTGTAATTCCCTCTTATCTTTCCGTGAAGCCATAGTTTTTCTGCAGCCATTGTTAGCTGAGAGCTAAAGAAATCCCTTTGAGTATCCATTTATTTTATATGGACAAAGTAATTGATTTCCTTGTATCTGCTTATAACTTAGCTTGAATTAATGCATCTAAAATAATGCTTCAAATGGGTCAACAAATTTAAGATAACTGGACTGGACTTCAAAACTGAGTTTGAATATCATCACCAGTTCATTGGTGTTTTTTATTAAAATACCATTGGATTATAACATTATGTAGGTTTCAGCTGTGAACCATTGAAAATCAATGAGCATGTTCTTCATCCTGATTTTCAATCTCCCTTCTCTTCCTTTTTTTCTTTCATACATTTATTTTTTTTGTCTTATGATATTAACCTCCTTTTGAAAAATTTTAGCTACCTTCCCATATGTTCCTATAAGTCATATCTTTATTTTCATTCATCTCCAGAGGCTTTTAAATGTTCTTTGATTTTTTCTCAGTTGCCAAAAAATCGCTCAATAATATGTTGTTTATTAACAAATTTGTGATTTTCCCCATTTTCTTATTTCTGCTTGATTTTTAGCTTCATGCCACTTAATTAAAAAAAAAATCCTCAGAAGCAACCAGATGAGACTTGCCCACCACACTAACCGCCACCTTTGCTGTTCAGACACTGGGATGCTACCTCAAGACCAGATTAACAGAGCGAAACCTGTTTGAGCCCAGGTAGGCAGCTCCCAGAGGCTGAATCACTGGGAATTCGTCAGATGGAGTCAGGGGTCGGCCTTCCCCACTCCATTTTGTTGAGTCTGGTGGCCCTGCCCAGGAGCTGCCCTGGGGCGACCAGCCATAGCATGCAGTCTCAAACGAGGCTGGGGAACCTGGAACTCCAACTCCCCAGGCTCTGCTGACCATGGGGCTCCCAGGAGGACAGATGGGTTTTAGGTGTTCGCCCATCACCTCTGGGGGTCCCGGAAGCAGCCGGATGAGACTCATCCACCACACTAGCTGCCACCTTTGCTGTCCAGATGCTGACCATGAGGCCCATAAGTTGCACGGCCACGCCGGCTGCATGGTTCATCAAACTAGTGGAAACAATTATATCCTTTAATGTACTACAATCTACGATGTGTAGGAAAGTTAGGTGGGAGGGAGAGATAGAGAGGAGAGAAAAGACATACAGAACCCACCAAGTAGTTGAGGTGTGGGAGGGGGTTGGAGGTGGGGACATTGGTGATGGGAGATGGGTTCGGGTGGAGGGATGGGTGTTGGAACACTGTGGAACCAAAACTCTACATGAGTATCTTGCAATCTTATGTCTAAAAGTGGTGTAATAAAATTTGGGAAAAGAAAAAAAAAGTAAAAAAAATAAAAAAATAAATAAGTAAAATAAAAAATAAAAACCCTCAATATGATTTCAATCTTAATAAACTTACTGAGATTTGTTTTGTGTCATTTTAAATGCTATAGCTTTGGGTACATTCTGTAAGTACTTGTAAAGGATGTTTATTCTGGTGATTGGGGTAAAATGCTCTGTAATTATATGCCTTAATTTATTATTTGAGACCTATTTTATTTGTTATTTGTGATAAATTTTCTAAAAATTTATAGACTTGTGGTTGTTTGCTGTGAGTGAAGTGTTGAAGTCCCTTACTATTATTATACACACTTCATGAGTTCACACTCATGAGTTCTTGCAAGTGCATGAGTTGCACTTGCAAGAGTTCACACTTGCACTGGGTGTGTATAATAAATTTTTGTTGTTGTTTTGGATAACACCCAGCTATGATCAGGGCTTACTTCTGGCTCTTCATTCAGGAATTACTATGGGCAGGCTCAGGATATGGGATAGTGGTGATAGTGGGGATCACACCTAGGCTTGGCAGGCTCAGGATATGGGATAGTGGGGATCAAACCTAGGCTGGCTGTGTACAAGGCAAGTGTCCTATGCAGCACCACATGTAATAACATGTAATAAATTTATGTCTCTCTGTTGTATTAATTCTTTATAAGTGTATGCCATCTATTTTGATCTCTTTTCTACTGGCAATATATTTTGCTAATGTAAATATTATTCTTACCTTGTAAGTTTTTCATTGGTTTGGAATACCAGCTTTTATCATTTTAAGTTTATTTATTTTTTTATTACAGACATGGGGCAGAGCTGCTACTGGCTCTCCCTGTGCCCAGCAGCTCACGAGGCGCCCAGGAGGGATGGTGGGTTCTAACCCTGGCCCGCCACCCCAGCAGAGCCTTTGCAACAAGCCAGAGGACCCCTCACTCCATGAGGGCCTCCATTTTCCACATTGGGACTTCCCTCTCATCAGAACTCCGCCCAGCAGATCAGCCTATCACAGCCTGGCTCATCGAGATCCACCCTGCAGCAGTCTTTTTAAAATCTGGCCCAGGTATGCTGATCCAGAGACTCACAGAAATGGGGCAGAGCTGCTACTGGCCTCCCTGTGCCCAGCCACTCACAAGGCACCCGGGAGGGATGGCGGGTTCTAGCCCTGGCCCACCCCCAGCAGAGCCTCTCAACAAGTCAGACGACCCCCCCACTCCATGAGGGCCTCCATTTTCCACATCGGGACTTCCCTCTCGTCAGAACTCCACGCAGCAGAAGAGCCTATTACAGCCTGGTTCGCGTGGCTGCTTGCAGCTGCACGTTCATCAATAAATGCTGGATTTAGAGATGACTACAAGAGTATGCTACCCGCATGGCAGAGCCTGGCAAGTTACCCATGTCATATTTGATATGCCAAATACCAGTAACAATTATAGACCTCATTCCCATGACCTGATGGAATGGTTTGAGGCTCTTTATGTTCCTGGAGCAAGCAGGTGCCCTTGGGCTCTACTAGCATGAGACAGGACATATGGAAATGTTACTGGTGCCCACTTGAGCAAATCGATGATGAACGGGAAGACAGTGACAGTGATATTTTTTCTTGCTTGTGAATTGGGCTAAATTTGTTGTTGTTAGTTTTATGGCCAAACCTGACAATGTGCAAGAAATACTTCTAGCTCTGCACTCAGGAATTACTCCTGAAAGTATTCAGGGGACCATATGGGATGCTGATTGAACCCGATTGGCCACATACAAGGAAACCTATTGGTTGTTTTATTGCTTCAGGCCCTAAATTGCTTTTTTTTAATTGGGAGGATAATTAGAAAAGCTCAAGGGACCTCGAACTACCCTTAGTTATACTGAGTTGGGTATTGTGGTCTTGATTGAGAGTTTGTTCCTGGAGAGGTGCTGCACAAACTGGGTGATGTTTAGAGACTATCTTGGATACCCTCTGTGGGGTGCCCAGAATTCATCATGAGTTTTGTGAGGAGTACTTTGGTGATATGGTTGAATTGGGTGTTTGCAGGTGCCTGACACCTGCTCTCTCCCAGAAATAGTTAGGTTTTATATTTTTGATTCTCCTAATGTGTTATACCTTTGGTTGGTGAACCAAATACATTTACAATAGAGTGATTATTGATGGGTGAGGAACTCATTTTGAATTTAGAATTCTAGTGGTATCTATTTATTTATTTATTTATTTATTTGTTTATTTATTTAAGTTTTTGGACTTTTTAAGTTATTTTGTTAAGAACACATCTTTTAACACTGAAATAAAGTCTAGTGTTGACAACTCCTTCAGTCTTTGTCTCTTAAGGTTTTTATTTTTCTCTCATATCTGGAGTGTTGCAGGATATCATATTCTTTTTATAAAGCATTTTATTATACCACTGTGAGATATGCAATTACAAATATATGCAATTAAAAAGTTCATATTTGGGTTTTGGTCATACAGTGTTCCATCACCCATACCTCCACCAGTGCCCATCTCCCACCACCAACTACCCGGTTCCCTCCCCCTGCCCCAGCCTGCCTCCATGGTAGGTTCTTTATTTCCTTCCCTTTCTCTCTCTTTTCCTTCCCTTCCAGACTTTGGATTATAGAACATACATTAAAGGGTTGTCATGTGTATCTTTTTGCCTGTATTTAATGCTCAGTTCTAGGTTGGTATTAGCACCCTCAACAATTGTTAGCACACTGTTCCATTTTCTGTCTTACCTAGCCTCTGACTCCCACACGTTTGTGATAATTTCCACCTTTGACAAGACCTTCCTGTTACAAGGTCATGTTTCACTTGACCTTGGATATTGGTATTATAATATGTACATATATATTTATGTCATGCAAATAAATGCTGTCATTCCGTATCTGTCTCTCTCCTCTGGCTAATTTCACTCAACATAATCTTCTCCATGTCCATTCATTTATAGGCAAATTTCATAACTTCATTTTTTCTGACGCTGCATAGTATTCTATTGTGTAGATGTACCAAAGTTTCTTTATCCAGTCATTACTTCTCGGCCATACTGGTTGTTTCTGGGTTCTGGCTATTGTGAATAATAGCACTTTTTAAGATGCCTGTTGGTTATCTGCATATCTTCTTTGTTGGATGTCTGTTCATCTGTAGACTTTTCTTTATTTTGGGCCACACCCTGCAGTGTTCAGGGCTAATTCTTGATTCTGTACTCAAGGATCACTCTTGGCAGTGCTTGGGGGACCATATGTGGTGCTGGGGATCAAATCCAGTTTAATGTGTGCAAGCAATGCCTTACCTACTCTACTGTCCCCTGGAATATTTGCTTACCAAATTTGAAGGTTTGACAAAAGTTACCAGTGAATCCATCTAGACCAGGGCTTTTGTTCTTGGAGATACTCTTAATTACTGTTTCAATTCCTTTTCTTATAATTGCCTACTTAGGTAAGGTTTTCTATTTCCTGCTTATTCAATTTTATTTTTTTAATATTTTATTTTACCACCATGAAATATACAATTACAAAGGTGTTCATGTTTGGTTTTCAGTCATACAGTGTTCCAGCACCCATCCATTGCCTATATTCAATGCTCAGTTCTAGGCTGGCATTGTCATTTCCAATGATTATTAGCACACTGTTCCCTTCTCTGTCTTACCTAACCTCTGACTCCCACCCAATTGTGGTTGATTCCACCAATTGACAAGACCTCCTGATCCACATTTTGCCTGGCCTTGGATATTGGTATCATACTATAAATATTTTAATAATAATATATTATATATTTTAATATATTATTATATTATTTTTTAAATCCCACAAATAAATTCTATATCTGTCATTCTATATCTGTCCTTTTTACTTCTGGCTAATTTAACTCAGCCTGATCCTCTCCATGTCCATCCATTTATGGGCAAATTTCATAACTTCATTTTTCCTAACAGCTGCATAGTAGCCCATTGTGTAGATGTACCAAAAAGTTTCTTTATCCAGTCACTCGTTCTCGGGCACTCTGGTTGCTTCCAAATTCTGGCTATTGTGAATAGTGCTGCTTCCTGCTCATTCAATTTTTTTTCATTGTTTTTTTTTAATTTTTAATTTTTACAATTACAAAGATATACAATTAAAAAGTTCATATTTGGGTTTTGGTCATACAGTGTTCCAGCACCCATCCTGCCACCAGTGCCCATCTCCCACCACCAACATCCCCGGTTCCCTTCCCCTCCCCAGCCCTCCTCCATGGCAGGTTCTTTATTTCTTTCCATTTTTCTCTCTTTCTCTTTTCCTTCCCCTCCAGACTACGGATTACAGAACATACATTAAAGGGTTGTCATGTGTATCTTTTTGCCTCTATTTAATGCTTAGTTCTAGGTTGGCATTAGTATCCTCGACAATTATTAGCACACTGTTCCATTTTCTGTCTACCTAGCCTCTGACTCCCACACGTTTGTGATAATTTCCATCTTTGACAAGACCTCCTGATATATGTTTCACTTGACCTTGGATATTGGTATCATAGTATGTACATATATATTTATGTCATGGAGATAAATGCAGTCATTCTGTATCTGTCTCTCTCCTTCTGGCTAATTTTGCTCAACATAATCTTCTCCATGTCCATCCATTTATAGGCAAATTTTATAACTTCATTTTTCCTAATAGCTGCTTAGTATTCCATTGTGTAGATGTACCAAAGCTTTTTTATCCAGTCATCCTGCTCATTCAATTTTAGGAGGTTGCATGATTCTAAGAATCTATTTTTATATTTCTCTCCAGAAAAACAATGCATAGTTGTTCATAGTAACCTCTCATGTCATCTTGAATTTCTGAAGAGTTCACTGATATTTCTCCCCTTTAACTTCTGATTGATTTGAGTGTTTAATTTTTTCAGCAAAAAATTTTACTCTATCTTATTTAATTCTTTGAAGAACTAGGTCCTTTGTATTTCTTTCTTAATTTCTATATAATTAATTTCTATTTTAGTGTTAATTCTTTTCTTCCTTCTGATAGTTTTGATAATCATTTGTTTTTACTTCTCCTAGCGTTTAGGACATGGCTATAGGTAATTGATTTGAGTTTTAAAAAAATTTATTTATTATACCACCGTGAGATATACAGTTACAAAAGTGTTCATATTTGGGTTTCAGTCATACAGTGTTCCTGCACCCTTTCCTCCACCAGTGCCCATTTCCCACCACCAATGTCCTATGATTCCCACCCTTCCTCAGCCTGCGTCTGAGGCAAGCAATTTTCAATTTTCTCTCTCTCTCTCTCTTCTTCTAACACATTGTGACTTGCAATGCATACTTTTAGAGATTATCATGTATATCCTTTTGCCTATTTCAATGTTCAGTTCTACACTGGTATTATTATTTACCATAATTATTAGTACACTGTCCCTTTCTCCCTTTCTCTGTATTACCTAACCTCTGACTCCCACATATTTGAAGTAAGTTCTACCCACTGATTAGACCTCCTGATCCATGTTTTATCAGTCCTGTCCTTGGATATTAGTATGAATTGAGATTTTAATTCTTTCCTAATAAAGCCTATATCACTATGAATTTAACCCCTGTTGCAGATTTTGCTGTTGTCTCACAATTCCGATAGTTTGCTTCTTTATTCTCAATAGTTTCCAGGAAAATTTTTATTTCCTTCCTGATTTTCTCTTTGGTCCATTTGTCATTTAGCAGTGTTTTGCTGAACTTTTACATATTGGAGTTTTTCCCCATCTTATTTATGACTGATTTCTAATTTTATGGCATTTTGGTCTGAGGATGCTTGTTATGATTTATATCTATCTATATCTATCTATATCTATCTATAGATATATATAAATTGATGTATATTTGAGTTGAGTTGGACCAGGTATCCTGGTCCAGAAACTCTCACACATGGGGCAGAGCTGTTCCTTGCTCTCCTTGTGCACAGCCGTTCATGAGGCAGTCGGGAGGCATGACGGGTTCTAGCCCTGGCCCACCACCTCGGCAGAGCCTCACAACAAGCCAGACCACCCCTCCTCACCCCCGCTTGGGCGCCGCCATTTTCCACTTCTGGACTTCCCTCTCGTCAGAATTCCACCCAGCAGAACAGCCCATCACAGCTCGGATCACCGACACCCACCCTGCAGCAGCTTTTTCCTCAATCCGACCCAGGTATGCTGGTCCAGAGACTCTCACACATGGGGCAGAGCTGTTCCTTGCTCTCCCCTGTGCACAGCCGTTCATGAGGCAGTCGGGAGGCATGGCGGGTTCTAGCCCTGGCCCACCACCTCGGCAGAGCCTCACAACAAGCCAGACCACCCCCCCTCCTCACTCCACGGGCGCCGCCATTTTCCACTTCTGGACTTCCCTCTCGTCAGAACTCCACCCAGCAGACCAGCCCATCACAGCGTGGTTCATCAATAAATGCTTTATTTGGAGGTGTTTAAAAGAGTTTGCCTCCCGCTCGACAAGCCTGGCAAGCTTCTCGTGTTGTATATGATATGCCAAATTCCAGTAACAATTATATTAGGTCATTCCCATGACCTAATATAATGGTTTGAGGCTCTTTATGTTCCTGTAGCAAGCCGATGCCCCTGGCTCTACTGGCATGAGACAGGACATATGGAGATATTACTGGTGCCCGCTCTAGGAAATAGATGATCAACGGGAAGATCGTGATCATGATCGTGATATTTGAGTTATTCCATAATAGTGATCTATCCTGGAGAGTGTTTAATGTGCACTAGAGAACAATATGTATTTGACTTTTTGAGGATAAAGGGTCCTGTATTGTTCACTAAGCTTGATTCTTCTAACTTTTCTCATTCTGGGAAACAGTAGACACATCCCTTCTTTATGAAACACATTTCTCTGAGGGAAGGTGATGGACCTGGAAATCCTGATAATATTTAGGATTTACTTTCATGCAAAGAGAAATTTCTCACTCCAGCCTGAATTCTACAACTCCCTGAGATACTGGCTGGCAAAGATCATTCCCTACACCAGGTAGAACTAATGAAGCCCAGGTGCCTTTTGACAACCTACTGGCTGTACTGTTGAGACATAAGGATGTACCAGGTAGGGGCTCAGAGAAGCCTCTCATCATTTCTAGATGGTCCCAGTCATCTTCTCTGAGTGATCTTGGTGGGTTGAAATGAATGGTGAACTCCCTTCTCAAGGCTGCCTCCTTCTCCCCATCGCAAGTAAGCTACCTGGAAAACTCTACTCCTTCTTGTGGGAGTTAAGTCTCTCACTAACAGCAATTGCATTGCATAGCTCACTAGTGTACAACACGAATTCTAACATCAAGCAAATCTGTGGCTAGCAGGAACATGTTTTTTCCTGTTCCTGGCAGGAGTTATATTGCCAAACTCAAACAGATCTGGGAAGTATCAATGATCTAGTGGCACAGTGTTTGGTTATGACTTAGGCAATGAGTGTGTGTGCTGCAACCAAATGTTCAAAATTGAACACAGGCACAGGAAGCATTGGGAGACCTGCCAAGTGCTCTGAGTGCAATCTTTATAAAGGACTTCCTGATCTTAGGCATTCATTTAGATCACCTGCCATCATATATTCATTGAGAGAGAGGCCAACTTCCTTTAGCGTGGGCTAAGTAAATGTTGTCTATGGCTGTCCTATTCTCTTATAGTCAATTTGGGATGGGGAATTTGCTTTAAGGCTGTTTTGTGTTAAAAAAGATTGTTACTTCTTGCAAGTTCACAAAAAGAGGCCACTGATACAGCCAGTCATAGGGTCAGGTCTCATTGTAGACCCAGCTCCGTTGACCAGGTGATATAGGAGCTGAATTGCACATGCATGAGCAGCCTAGAATGTCATGTTGTTGTCTTGACTGGCTATTTTTTCAGGGCAAGTTTCTATGATCACACAGATTTGAAACCTTCCCACACTTCTGGATTCTGTCTACCCTGACCCCATTCTGTAGCTGAGTTGGAGTCCTTAGCTTTTGATTTCTGACTGCCGATCCTCACTGAACCGTAGAAATATGAATGGAGAATGTGTTCCTTGCTGCCATCACCCTTGAGGCAATAAGGAATGCCAAAGGCAAAACTTATTTCTTTAAAGTCTGAAGGAGATGACAGTTATGCAAGTTTGTTGTGCAGTAGTTTCTGAGGATGGTTGACTGAAGAGATAAGCTATGAAGCGTATGTGCTGCTTTATTACTTTTATCTCAGTGCTTTTATAAAGCCGTATTTTTCCATCTCTTTAACACTGTCTTCTATTGTTTTCTTTTGGGTTATTTGATGTTTTTGACCTTTGATCAGAAAAGTGAGTTCAGTTCGGCTTATCCTGGGTACACCATTTTTCTTGATAAAAGCAACTGGAGTTTATCTGGAGCTGGCAGGCACACAAGAATTTTCTCAGTGCCACCAATGGTATGGTTATTGCTCTCTGGGGCTGGTGCTAAAGACAACCTCTCTCAGTGCTGTATTAGTTAGGCAGTTTAAATCCTAAAGTTTAAATTCCTCCTTCTGCTTTCTGAGTTTTCTTAGTCTAGTTTAATAAACAAATACCATCAAAGAGATTGACAAATGTCGTACAAATTTAATTACATATAATTGGAAATACTACATGGATTTAATTTTAAGTAAATCTAGCAAAATTTGAGTTCCTATCCTTGGCCTAGTTTTGTGAAAGATTATTTCTGATAAATGAATAATTCTGTACCTGCACTTTTATTCTCTTAAGAAGAAAATGATTAAAAAAGTGTTTTCTTATCAGCCCACAAAGTCTAACTGACCTCAGATCTGAATAATCTACAAACCATAGTAATATATTATGTGAAGACTCTAAGCCTCTTATGGAGGCTTATCATTCATCAATATCAACTAAGAACTCAGAATTTAGAATCTGGGTTTATAATGGGAAAGTAACTTCAAAACTCCGTAAAAATATTCTTTTCTAGAAATTTGCCTAAGCTTCTCTTTTGCGGTATGGTTAGTTTTAGTTCTGAAAATGGGAAAACCTTTTACTGCCTATCATTCCTTCACCATTTTACAAGCTTTAAAAAATGAGACAGGCTTTCAGATGGAACTGCCTTTAAATAAAATTCCCAGAGCTATATGTTTAGATGAATTTTAGTTTGTTTTAAGTAATTACCTGGTGCAATATTTTTCAAGGATAATTCAAAATGTTTGGCTTATGGAAGCTCAGGGATTACCAAAACCAATTAAGAAATTTAAATAATCACATGTTTTTACTCACTGGATCACTGATTTATTTCAAAGGGATATTATTTAGAAAGAGTCTATTGGAATTGTTCATAGAGCAAGGTACAAAAAAGCATTGTGCTTCTGATCCTTCCCCAAGTCTACCAGTTTCCCCAAATATACACATGATCACTAACACAGGCATTGCTTAGAGTAAAAAGATTATTTAGACAATTGAAATGCCTTTTGTTCACATTAATTACCCTGTGACTTCTTAAGGCAGGCTACCTACAGTTTCTTAAACTGTCTCTAGAAGGACTCCTGGGATGTGTGACCGTTGCCTTGGAGACATCTTTCTGGTTTTGTGATGGAAGCTAGCTCTACTTTAAAGGTTTTGCCATTTCAGGTAAACATACCTTCAGATTGTATTCACAGCACTGTGCTTTGAGGTTTTTAGTCAGCTAATAAATTTTGGGGGTTTGATTTCAAGGCATTCATGTAAAATACCTGCAAATCTGTGTTTATTTATTGGATAGTAGATTTCACATTGCACCTATGTTATTTAGACCTTGATGAAATTGATGGATATTGAGCTGGCATCTGGTTTACATTAAATCTGTGCCAAATCTCCATTTTACTTTTCTTTAAGTTACTTTCTTAAATTCCAAGAAGTTTTTTCTATTGCATTATATTACATATTTTTAAAAGATGACTCACAAATAAAAAGGGTAATTTTTGTGATTGTTAGACTAGAGAACAGGCGTGGAGAATAGCTACACCTATTCACTTTGTACCCTGAGAGCTTATACGAAAACTAACCCACATGGGCTTACTTGAATCTCTCCTGAAAGTTAGATCACCAGACTTCTTGCATTATGAAAGGTTATTTCTATAAAATCTAGTTTACCCAAAAAAAGAAGTCTGAAATCAGGCTACTTTATCTCACAGTGTTACCAGTTGTCCTGATTCAAGAGATTTTCAAGGATGTGAAATATCAGTGCCAGAATGTTTAAATTCTGGGAAGCATACCCCTAAATAAGAATGGGACAAGCCAACGGGCAACCTAACCTACAGAGAAAAACTGTGAGTATAACAGGATGCTATGTCTATCAACAATAAGATATATATGACTTATTATTTTTCTACTCAACAATGTTTAGACTCAACAATGAAGTCTAAATAATTTAATTACTGTGCGCTTTTAGCCCCTCTTTTCTAAAAGGAGTTCCCACTGGAGGACTAAATCATATAATATTTAGAGAAATTTATTAAAGACCACATAAGAGTTATTTGGTAAAGAGTGTTGGGGCTATTCAGGGTCCATTCAGTATTGGGGTATGTCTCTGTCTCTCTGTCTCTTGTCTCTGTCTGTCTCTGTCTCTGTCTCTCTCTCTCTCTCTCTGGGGAGGGGGAAAATCAGGGGACATTGCTGATGGGAAATGGGCACTGGTGAGGGATGGGTATAGGAACACTGTATGACCTAATCCCAAATATGTACACTTTTGTAACTGTATATTTCACGGTAGTATAATAAAAAATTTAAAAAAAGAATATGAGGGCCGTGCACTTCTGGGAATGATTGCAGTCTCCCTCACAGGTGTGTGTGTGTGTGTGTGTGTGTGTGTGTGTGTGTGTGTGTGTGTGTGTGTGTGTGATCCTTGAGTCTCTGCAGACCCAAATAGCCCCAGGGAACAGGCCAGAACCCTACACCCACATGCCAAAACTCAAAACCGTGCAGACGTTAGTGAGTCCGCAGCAATCTTCTTACTATCTATCTTGCATGAGGTACAAGTGAACCTTTGTTCCTACACTCCTTGCCACCCACCAAACTCTTTAAACAGCCCAGACTCCTACTAAGTATACTATCTAGTCACCCAAGAACTAACATTTGCAAGCTACAATAGTCATAATGGTAAAGCAATGCAAAATTCCATCAAGCTCACTGGAGTGAAGTCACTAGTCCAGAAGAGCCAAACAATACCGATGAGTTCTATAATCTCTCTGATAAGGAATTTTGGAAAGAATTGTTAACGGTGCATAAGGAACTCAAAGAAGCAATGGAATGTGAAATTAATAAAATACAAGAGGACATGAGAGAAGAAGTGAGGAAAATGCAAATGAAATGACAGATATTAAAAATGAGGTAAATAAAATGAAAAACACAGTGGAAGGCCACCATAGCATAATAATAGCTACTGAAGAAAGAATTAGTGATCTCGAAGATGAGTTCCAAAGATTCTCTACATATCACCAGAAGATGAAAAAAAAAGACTCACAATTACCGAACAGACAACAAGAGATAATCGGGATGAAGCCAGAAGAAACAACATACGGATTATTGGGGTCCCAGAAGGGCAAGAAGAAAACCCTGATGAAGAAGAAACTGTCAAAACCATAATTGCTGAGAAGTTCCTGGAACTAAAGGACTCCGCCTCAAGATCCAGGAGGCCGGTAGAATACCAGCTAAAAAAAAAAAACCCAATAAGAATACTCCAAGATACATCTTAATAAAAATGACAAAAACTATAGAAAGAGATAGAATACTGAAAGCAGCAAGATCAGAGAAGGAAATCACATACAAAGGAACATCCCTAAGATTTACAGCAGACTTCTCTGATGAAACACTCAAAGCCCAAAAAACAATGGTGGGATATTGTGAAAAGGCTCAATGAACTGCAGGCCTCACCAAGAATTCTGTACCCGGTCAGACTCACATTCAGATATGAAGGAAAGATACACAACTTCATGGATAAGCAACAACTCAGGAACTTCATGGACTCAAAAGCAACTTTAAAAGGACTGAAGGGTCTACTGTAATACGACCAAACCCAAAAGCACAACAAGCACAAACAGAAAGATGGCACAAAAATCCAATGACAATCATCTCTCTCAATGTCAATGGTCTAAATGCACCAATTAAGAGACACAGAGTGACAAAATGGATTAAAAATTGAACCCAACATTCTGCTGCCTACAAAAACACATCTGAATATCAGAACAAACACAGACTCAAAGTCAAAGGTTGGAAGACCAGTCTCCATGCAAACAACTCCTCAAAAAAGGCTGGTGTGGCCATACCAGTATCAGATAATATAGACTTCAGGCTGAAAAAGTTTAGAAGAGACAATGAAGGCCATTTCTTATTAATTAAGGGATATGTATACCAGGAAGAAATTACACTACCGAACATATAT
>JAJIBD010032670.1:0-15543 GCA_021461705.1 Cryptotis parvus | reverse complement strand
TAAATAATATTCTTAAATGATATACATGATTTATATTCAAAACCTAAAATGCCTGGGGTTGTTCTGTTTTCAAGTATGTGTATCATCTAAAATCAAGAGATGGAAATCTGAGAAGGGGGTTGTGATGTTAAATAATGCATGAATGATATAATTTTTTTGTGTATCTCATTAGTAAAATGCTGCAGGAAACCGTATTTTTTTTAAAAATCTCATTTCTTAGACACCCGTTTTTCAGCATCATCACATTTAAACAGTCAATTGTCAGACAACCTGATGGGAAATCATATGAAGTTATAAAAAGCAGCACGGACAGTTACTATTCTGCGGATCAAAAGGAAAACCACCAATCTCATTTCTAATTCAAGCTTCAGTCTCATCCCTCTCTCTTTCTTTCCCATCATTTTAATCTTCTGCAACAAACAATTCCAAATTACTTCCACCTAATAAAATGTAAATTACCTCGTGGGTTCAAAGTTATTACAGTAGCTTTATTGGCTCCTGCACTGTATAGAATTCTGGTAAGGAACTGACTGGAATAAATAATCATCTTTTCTCTCATCGTCTGAATTCAATCTATAATTAATGGTCTATAACAACTTATTCACCTTATATCACTAATATCATCTTACATTCCACCATTTCTTCATAAACAAATATGTGATCTCTGATTATGAACCTGAGTATCCTAGTAAGCCAATGTATCAATTTTGCTGCAGTTTAATGCCTATAATTTAATGCCTAACACTAACTAATGTAACTATGGTATCTGCAGTTATATGCTGCAGACAAAACCAAATGGATTATTTCTTTGTTCTGAGTAGTAAAAAGAACTCTAAAGGGGACAAATTTGAGAATATGTAGGAAGTCTGTGTATTAAAGATATTTATCATATAAAAATTAGTCCCTTAGGAAATTTGTTATTTGAAATACTCATGAACAAAAATCATAGCTACAAAAAAATTTGAATTATCTATATATGGTTTCTTTTGATATTACAGTGTTTCTTATATTTCCTATGCTTTTTTATTAGATATAATGACTAATGTTCATCATTTTATTAAGGGATATAATGAGTAAAGCCCAGCTCGTCAGAGACCCACGATACAGCAGTCTTTTTCTTTTTTTTTTTTTTTAGTTGGTGATTTTTTAAGTATTTTATTATACCACAGTGAGATATACAAATAAAAAGATATACAATTAAAAAGTTCATGTTTGGGTTTTGGTCATACAGTGTTTCAGCACCCGTCCCTCCACCAGTGCCCATCTCCATACAAATAAAAAGATATACAATTAAAAAGTTCATGTTTGGGTTTTTGGTCATACAGTGTTTCAGCACCCGTCCCCTCCACCAGTGCCCATCTCCCACCACCAAAGTCCCCGGTTCCCTCCCCGTTCCCCAGCCCTGCTCCATGGCAGGTTCTTTATTTCTTTGCCTTTCTCTCTCTTTCTCTTTTCCTTCCCTTCCAGACTATGGATTACAGAACATACATTAAAAAGGTTGTCATGTGAATCCTTTTTGCCTCTATTTAATGCTCAGTTCTAGGTTGGCATTAGTACCCTCGACTATTATTAGCACCCTGTTCCATTTTCTGTCTTACCTAAACTCTGACTCCCACACGTTTGTGATAATTTCCACCTTTGACAAGACCTCCCGATATATGCTTCATTTGACCTTGGATATTGGTATCATAATATGTACATATATATTTATGCCATGCAAATAAATGCAGTCATTCTGTATCTGTCTCTCTCCCTTCTGGCTAATTTCGCTCAACATAATCTTCTCCATGTCCATCCATTTATAGGCAAATTTTATAACTTCATTTTTCCTAACAGCTGCATAGTATTCCATTGTGTAGATGTACCAAAGCTTCTTTATCCAGTCATCGATTTTTCGGGCACTTTCGGGTTGCTTCCAGATTCTGGCTATTGTGAATAATGCTGCTATGAACATAAAAGTAGGGATGGTGTTTCCGCTGCGTATTTTTGGTTTCCCAGAGTAGATTCCCAGGAGTGGTATGGCTGGGTCAAATGGGAGTTTAATTTCTAGTCTTTGGAGGAAAGTCCATATTGTTTTTCCAGAAAGGCTGTACCAGCCGGCATTCCCACCAACAATGGATGAGTGTCCCCTTTTCCCCACATCCACGCCAGCACTTGTTGTTCTTGCTCTTTTGAATATGTGCCAGTCTCTGTGGTGTAAAGTGGTATCTCATTGTTGTTTTGATTTGCATCTCTCTGATGATTAGTGATGATGAGCATTTTTTTCATATGTTTTTTGGCCATTCGAATTTCTTCCTTGCTGAAGTTTCTGTTCATTTCTTGTCCCCATTTTTTGATGGGGTTGTTTGTTTTCTTCTTGTAAAGTTCTACCAGTGCCTGATATATCCTGGATATTAACCCCTTATCAGATGGGTATTGGGTGAATATTCTTTCCCATTCTCTGGACTGCTTTTGTATCTTAGTCACTGTTTCTTTTGAGGTGCAGAAGCTTTTCAGTTTCATGTAGTCCCATAAGTTTATCTTTTCTTCTAGTTGCTTTGTTAGTGATGTTTCACCTTTGAAGATGCCTTTAGCTTCAATGTCGTTGAGGGTTTTTCCTATATTTTCTTCAATGTACTTTTATGGATTCAAGTCTGATATTGAGATCTTTAGTCCATTTTGATCTGATTTTTGTGCATGGTGTTAGACACAGGTCCAAATTCATTTTTTTTTACATGTCGCTGCCCAGTTTTCCCAACACCACTTATTGAAGAGGCTTTCCTTACTCCATTTTAGACTCATTGCACCTTTATCAAAGATTAAATGATCATGTGTTTGAGGTTGGGTGTCAGGATACTCAATTCTATTCCATAGGTCCACAGGTCTGTTTTTATTCCAATACCATGCTGTTTTAATTACTACTGCCTTGTAGTACAGTTTGAAGTTGGGAAAGGTGATGCCTCCCATCTTCTTTTTCCCGAGGATTGCTTTAGCTATCCTTTGGGGTTTATTGTTCTATACAAATTTCAGGAGGCGTTTGGTCAATTTCTTTGAAGAATGTCATCGGGTATCCTCATAGGGACTGCATTGAATCTGTACAGAGCTCTAGGGAGTATTACCATTTTTTTTTTTTTTTGCTTTTTGGGTCACACCCGGCAATGCTCAGGGGTTTCTCCTGGCTCTGCACTCAGGAATTACTCCTGGCGGTGCTCGGGGGACCATATGGGATGCCGGGGATCGAACCGGGCCGGCTGGCCAGCCGCGTGCAAGGCAAACGCCCCTACCCGCTGGGCTATCGCTCTGGCCCGTATTACCATTTTGAGAATGTTGATTCTCCCCATCCATGAACAGGGAAAGTGTTTCCATTTCCTTGTGTCCTCTTTTCTCTCTTGGAGCAGTGTCTTGTAGCAGTCTTTTTTCAAGCCCAGCCCAGGTATGCTTGATCGAGAGACTCACATACACGGGCAGAGCTGCTACCAGCTCTCCCTGTGCCCAGCTGATCACGAGGCACCCAGGAGGGAAGGTGAGTTCTAACTCTGTCCCGCTACCCCTGAAGAACCTCGCATAAGAAACCAGAGGAACCCCCCCACACTATTTGGGCTGCTATTTTCCACATCCAGACCACCCATTCGTCAGAGCTCCACCCAGCAGAAGAGCTGATCACAAGTCCAGCTCACACAGCCGCTTTGCGACTGAGTGGTTCATCAATAAAGCACAAGATTAGAGGTGACTACAAGAGTATCCCACCCGCACAGCAGAGCCTGACAAGCTACCCATGTAGTATTTGATCGCCAAATACCAGTAACAATTATAGACCTCATTCCCCCGACCTGATGGAATGGTTTGAGGCTCTTTATGTTCCTGGAGTGAGCAGATGCCCTTGGGCTACACTAGCAAGTGACAGGACTTATGGAAATGTTACTGGTGCCCGCTCGAGCAAATCAATGATCAACGGGAAGACAAGTAATACAAGTGAATGAGTAATAACAAAAAGTTGCTCTGGTTTTTGAATGTATTGTGCAGACATATGTATGCGTTACAGCACATAAAAAACTAACATGTTTGAACAAATATTAATATTTTCTATATATCAAAACATTAAATGTTCTTGTATGTTAACTAAACTCTATAATGGACATCTATTTTGATTTTACTGCTTAGTATCTGTTGTCATTTGGCAGGGAGGGGGTGGCAACTGTGTTTTGAGCCATACCAAGTAGTGTTTAAAGTTTACTCCTAGCTTTTAATTTTTTTTTTTATTATACCACCATGAGATATACAATTAAAACAAAATTAAAACAAAAGATGCTCATGTTTGGGTCTCCAGTCGTATGGTGTTCCAGCACTCTTCCCTCTATCAGTGAACATTTTCCATCACCAACGTCCCCTGATTCCCATCCCTCTCCTCCAGCCTGCCTCCTTGGCAGGTATTTTTGCCTATTCTCTCTGTCTCTCTGTCTCTCTGTCTCTGTCTCTGTCTGTCTGTCTCTCTTTACTCTTACACATTGTGGCTTGCAATACATACATTTAGAGGCTATTATGTATATTCCTTTTGTCTACATTCAATGCTCCAGTTCTAGGCTGATATTATAATTTCCAACAATTATTAACACAGTGGTCCCTTCTCTGTCTTACCTAACCTCTGACTCCCACACACTTGTTGTAGATCCCACCCACTTGTGGTAGATCCCACCCACTGACAAGACCTTCTGATTCATGTTTTGCCTGACCTAGGCTATTGAAATATTATTATTATTTTTATATTCCACAAATGAATACACTCATTCTATATCTGTCCTTTTCCCACTGGCTGATTTCAGTCAAAATGATCCTCTCCATTCCATCTTTTTATAGGAAAATTTGACCCAACAATACTACTCCTTGGACTATACCCTGGGAGGCCAAAAACACACAGCAGAAGCACCATCTACACTTCTATGTTCATATCAGCACTATTCACAATAGCCAGAATCTGGAAACAACCGATTGTCTGAGAATAGATGACTGGATAAAGAGACTGTGGTACATCTACACAATGAAATACTACGCAGCTGTTAGGAAAAACAAAGTTATGAAATTTGCCTATAAAGTGATCATTCTTAGAGGTAATCTACAAACCGTATTTTGTGCTGGAGATGGAACTAGATTTGACTGAATGCAAGGCCCATTTCCTGTTCTATCTCAAATACCTGATTTCTTTTCTAATATTTTTTATTCTGTCTTCAATTATGTGTAATCTCATTGTATTGAGCTTTTTGTGAGGAAATTAAAATGGTGCTCTTCTTCAGTCTTCAAAATAGAGGGGATTTTGTAAAACATCAACTGCACCATATTTTTGTAATCAAACTTGTGAGGTGGATATGCTGAACAGTAAGACTTTCTCAGGAATTATGAATATTATTTCATCTAGAGATTACAACAGACCCTTGGTAGTTGTATGGTTGTTGATGGCTATTCATTGTTTCCTCCATTTTCATTATTTAGACGGGAGTTATACCTTTTACAGTCATCATAGAATCTAGCAGTGAACTTAACTAAACCAGATGCAATGCACTGAAGAGATTAAATTGCTTTAAGGAAAAGTAAAAGTTGTCTTGTGATTTATTGTAATTCTCATCAGTTCTTTTTTCTAACTCACTGTTAAAAAATCATGTTAATTTGTTTTAAGGCCACACCCAGTGCTGCTCAGGGCTACTCAGGCCTATTCTTGACTCTGCACTAAGGGATCATTTCCAGCCAAACTCACAAAACCATATGGGATGTCAGGGCTTAAACCATGATTGACTACCTGTAAGATAAGCACCCCTACCTGCTGTACATAAACTTGAACAATAATACTTCACAATCTCTCTGGCTCCATTCTCTCCCCTTTTATAATGGATACATATCATAATAGAAAATATTAGACATTTGTATCCTGAATCATGGCTTCTGATACTGTCATCTAGAGACAACAACCTATCTGGAGTTTTACGTTTTTTTAAGAAGACCTCCCAGAGTTATTTGGGGTACTGTGGAGTGCTGATGGTAAGTGACTGGGATTCTGACAGCTCTGTAGCTATGCTAAGGCTTAGTGCTCTTAGGACATTAACTGATAATGTATGTTATTTTCAGAGTCCTGTACTCTGAAACTCTGTATGAAACTTTTGATTCTGAAAGAGAAGAGCAGTTAATCTTTAGAAGGTATATTATTAATTGAAAACCAAAATGTTTTTCTCTGTTTTGGTTTTGTGAAATAGGGCTAGATATTCTGCATTCTATGTTATGTTTGCTCCTTGGCTAACGAATATTCTTGTTTTACCTTGGAGCAGTCACTTAACCTGAACCTTAATTTCTTTACCTATCTCTGATAAAAATCCAACCAATTACCCATATAACAATGTGGTTAGTCCATGAATTAAAGCACTTTGCATTTTCTAGTTAAAATGAAATATGTAGTGTAATTAAACAATAATACAATGATGATTAATGATTTTCACAATTTAATTATGCAATGTGTTTGATTAATCATTATAATTTAAAAGGTATAATAAGCAAGTAAAATAATTGTGTATAATGGAACATGAAGTGCAGGTTAAAAGGTATATATAAAATTACTCATAAGTATCATAGAAAAATTATTAAATGATATTACTTTAATGTAATTACTCTCAGGGCTTTCTCTGTTAAGAGCAAGAATTTTCCTCCCCTTGCCCATGCAAAGGTGCTTTTTTCTTGTTTTATCTATCTTTTTTTTTCTACAACTGAGTGTATATTTTTAATCACTGTGCATTTTGAGTCATGCATCTAAAAAAGGAACCAAATGAAATCTGAGATTTTTGGAAGGACAGACAGGGTCAGCACTCCCAGAAGAATATTTCATGCTTAATTTGGACAAACTTAAAAGTTTCCATCATATCAACCCAGGAAATTTAATTGCCTTATTTTTAGTAAGTTCATTTATACAACTTCAAGCAAAAGTTTTAGATATGCATATCTATGTACTTCTTTAGTTAATTTTTTTGAAAGGGAAGTGTTCAATGAGAGAAATGTGCTTACATTTCCTATAATTCTAGCAGTGTTATAGAAAAGAAATTCTTTGTCTATATTTTTCTGTCATGGTAAATAAGGGAAAGAATATTGGCTTATTCATAAACTTATTCATAAACTCATTCATCCATATAATATTTAGGGGATAATCATGCATTCATGCTAGTTGCCCCGGAAGAGAGAGATCCACCCATGCCAGACTCAGCTAATTTGCAACCCCGAAGAGATCCAGACCCATCCACTTCAGATCCACAGCTTTGCTGCTCTGCTCTTCCTCCATGTGGAAGCAACCCATGGAGCTGACCACCCAGTAAGGGGGCTCGGCCAGCCCCTGACTGAGTCCAACATTGCTCCAAGGGTTTGCTCTCATGGGCGGGGGAGACCATGCTGGCCAGACTTGGAGTGGAGTTTTGGGCCCTGCCCTTTCCACCGCCTCCATGCCAGTTGCCCTGGAAGAGAGAGACCCACCCACGCCAGACCCACATGTCCCTTGGCACGTGATATTCTTAGATAATGCTGATTTTAGCATAAGGTCCTTCCCAAGATCTTTCAAATTTATACATTGTATATAGTTCTAGACAGGTTCTAACTGATACCAGTAAGCCTGGCAAGAAGCCAGAACAAACCACACATCATGCAGTCAGTCATTCTCAACATCCAGACTCCATAGTTCTTCAGAGCTCCATCCAAGAGAAAACCTGATCTTCCCCCTTTAAGTTTCATCAGTAAATGCTTGATATGAGAGCCTACTACTTATACCACCTACATGGCAAAGCCTGGCAAGCTACCCATATTTTATTTACTTGTTATGCCAAAAACTAGTAACAATTATGGATTAGTTCCATGACCTGAAGAATGGTTTTGGGCTCCTCCCTGTCCCTGGAACAAGCAGATGCCCTTGGGTTACACTTGCTTGTGACACGACTAATGGAGATGTTACTAGTGTCCACTCGAGAGCAAATCAATGAACAAAGGGAAGACAGTGACAGTGAATCATGCATCATACACATTCAATAGAAAAATTCTACGGTCTAAAATGTATGATTTTTTGGGGGGCGATAGTAGCGGGTAGGGCGTTTGCCTTGCCGTGGCTGGCCCATGCCACCCGGGTTTGATCCCTGGCATCCCATATGGTCCCCCGAGCACTGCCAGGAATAATTCCTGAGTGCAGAGCCAGGAGTAACCCCTGAGCATTGCCGGGTGTGACCCAAAAAGCAATAAATAAATAAATAAATAAATAAATAAAATGTAGATTTTTGGGGTCCATAAAACTGTCCAGTACCTTCCCATCCTAGTTGGAAGACAGCTTAACAGTGTTCCAGAGCAAAAATGCTATAAATAACAGTTACATTTTCATATAATTTACTGAGAATATACATAAATGTACAATATGCATATTGTTTTTACACATGCAATATAAATGTACAATATGCATGTTGTTTATAACTCTATCACTATCTTCCTGTTTATCATCTATTTGCTAGAGCGGGCACCAGTATATCTCCATATGTCCTGTCTCCATGCTAGTAGAACCGGAAGGCATCCGCCCGCTCCAGAAACATAAAGAGCCTCAAGCAATTATATTAGGTCACAGAAATGACCTAATATAAATATTACTGGTATTTGGCATATCAAATACTACACCAGTAGCTTGCCAGGTTTGCCGTCCGGAGGCATACTGTTGTAGTCACCTCTAAATAAAGCTTTTATTGATAAATGTGAGCCGGGCTGTGATAGTCTGGTCTGCTGGGTGGAGTTGTGGACGAGAGGGAAGTCTGGATGTGGAAAATAGTGGGCCCCATGGAGTAGGGGAGGGTGGTCTGGCTTGTTGTGAGGCTCAGCTGGGGTAGCTGGCCATGGATAGAACCCGCCATGCCTCCCGGGCGCCTCCACGAGCAGCTGGGCACAGGGAGAGCAAGTAGCAGCTCTGCCCGCATATTGTTTATATATGTATATATTATGTATATTTGTTTTATATAGAAATATTTAAACTTAATCCTCTCAATGATTCTATCTTAAAGGTTTATTTGATTTTATTAGCCTGTTTAAAGTAGTTAACTGGCATTCATACCATTGTTCAGTGGGAAATAATTCCAGCGTATTAGCAATGGCGCAGTTTAATTTTATAATACAGCTTCATTAAAATAGAAGATTTAATAGTCTAGGAAGTAAGCCACAATATGATGTATGGCAAAAATGAGAAGATTAAGTTATGCTTTCCTGCTTTTATGTCTAGAATCTATGATACTTATATTGAAGGCAGTGTTTGATTAAATAACCAGACTAAAAAATTAAAAGCAAGTATATTTGCAATGGTTTTAGGTAATTATTACAATTCCACACTTGTAAATAACTCCAAGAAGCAACAGCAGGAATCCAGCCTGTCTCTGGAGAAGCACGGGAGCAATCTGAAGTGACAGGACCCTAGCTGGGTGTTGCTATTATGAGTCATGCTGAAACACAGCATCAGCCCAGTAAAGTGAGTTGGGAATGCTGGGTAAGAACTGCAGACTCTGCATCTATGGAGAAATATTGGAACGGCTTCTTGGAAGAAGGGTCATATGTAATGAAATGGCAGGAAATGCTAACAAGGATGACACGAAAGTAAATGCATCCAGAATGAATTTTCCAACATACCAAAAGGAAGTGGCCTTGAATTACAAATAATTGGTTGATCTCTCCACCTATTTCTTCTCACGTTGCCATGAGGATGATCTTTTAATAATTTGGAGTGGTTTATAAAACAATTTTCTTTTGTTAGTCAGGGATCATTGCAGTCATAATCACTTTTGACTTATTACATATCTAGGGAAACACAAAATTACACATGGACTCATTATTTTAATGGAGCTGGAGGAAGAGTTTAAAGATGGAAAATAATACCAGGTATGGATGGGAATTGAAAAATTAGTTTCTTAAATCATGTCTGTTATGGCAATTTAGAGCAATTTGCCTTCTAAACAAATTTTGTTATGCAAAAGGTACTAAGGTTGAACCTTGAAGAGAGGCCTTTACCTAGAATGCAGAATAGAAGAGGGTGTTTCTATGGAGATATGACACTGGTATATTTTGGGAAACAAAATTCTTTAAACCCAGTCAGAGAGATAACAAGTTGATCATGGGTCGAAGCTATAGTACAGAGGGGAGGGCATTTGCCTTGCATGCAGCCAACCCGGTTCAATCCATGGGATCCCGTATGGTTCCCCTAAGCACTACCAGGAGTAACTGCTGAGTGGAAAGTCAGGAGTAATCCCTGAGCATAGCCAGATGTGACCCAAAAATCAATAAACAAACAAATAAAAAACAAACAAACAAATAAATAAATAAGCACATAAAACAAGTTGATCACTTGGCTGTAGAAGAAGAATTCCTCCTCACAAGAAACTGTTCTGGTTTTATTTGTGTGTGTGTGTGTTAAGCTAGATGTTTTCCAGTTTCTCTAAATTTATCTCTCTTGCCAGTTAGATTTATCCTGTGCAGTTATGAAGGCAGACTAATAGTGAGCGGGTTTTCATTTATTCATTCATTCATTCATTCATTTCACATTTTAATTCCGTTTGTAATACATTATGGTTCAGTTTTATGTGGCAGTTTGGCTGGACAGTTATTTTCCAGTACTGATTTGTGGGGACTGGAGATCATAATTTAGGTAAGAAGCTCATTTTGCATGTCTCAAACCCAGGGCAGCAATTCTTGGATGATGCCCTGTCAGGAGATGAACCTCGAGCACTGTCGGGAGTTACTTGAGCACAGAGCCATGAGTGAGCCCTGAACACTGCTGGGTGAGGCCCCTTGTCCTACCCTCATACCCCACTGATCTAGGGGTGTTATTGCAGGTATTTCAGATTGGTGATCAATGTTTGGAAGAAATGGTGTTTTACTCTGGTTAGGAACTGTTTGCTGAAAGTAGGTAAAGGAAGAAACATAGTAACGTCTCAGAATCTGTATTGCAAACCATTATCCCCAATGGGTGAGAGAGAGAGTGGATGTAAAAGAAAAGTTCCCACCATAAAGATAGGCTGAGCGGTAGGGGAGTGACAGGAAGGAAAGGGGGATGTTGGAGGTGGGGAATGTACACTGGTGTAGGGATGGATACTGGAACATTGTATGACTGAAACAAGATCATGAACAGGCTTGTAACTGTATCTCATGGTGATTCAAATATAGATAGATAGATAGATAGATAGATGGATGGATGGATGGATGGATGGATGGATGGATGGATGGATGGATGGATGGATGGATGGATGGATGGATGGATGGATGGATGGATGGATGGATGGATGGATAGATAGATAGATAGATAGATAGATAGATAGATAGATAGATAGATAGATAGATAGATAGATAGATAGATAGATAGATAGATAGATAGATAGATAGATAGATAGATAGATAGATAGATAGATAGATAGATAGATAGATAGATAGATAGATAGATAGATAGATAGATAGATAGATAGATAGATAGATTACTTGATCACTTGATCACTTGACATCCCGTTATTCATCGATTTGCTCGGCGGGCACCAGTAACATTTCCATTAAACATTGTTATTACTGGTTTTGGCATATCGAATACTCGTCGGACAGCTTTCCAGACTCTGCTGAGCGGGCAGTATACTCTCAGTAGTTTGCTGAGCTCTCTGAGAGGTTCTGTAACTATATTGTAAAAATAAAATTCTAGTTCAACAAAAGTAATAAATAAAATGCATTCTAATAGGCTTAATGTAAAAGGTATCCCTTTAAAAATACAAATAAAAACTTAATTTACTAACTGTAAGCAAGCAGTCTAGTCTGTAAAAAACTCAAAGCTGCATATGTTGTCTCTTGTCTGAACAGTATGGTACAGCCAGTAGCTGTAGATAAATAAATAAATAAATAAATTAATAAATTAATTAATTAATTAAAATGTTGTTTTAGATCATTCAGGAAGGTCTGATTCAATTCATTTGAAGGCCCAATGAAGGCCTAATATCTTCCCAGAAAAAAAATTTTTTTTTTCCTTTGGAAGAAAGCATTACTTTTTGAGTGTCTGCCCTTCCCTGATGTCATATTTCATATTTCCATTTTATAGTCAATTCTGCAATATGTAAGTCACTTTGTTGCACTAGACCTCCTAATACATACATAAATACATAGATATATACATGCATGTATAAATGTATACATATATACATTATTCTAGTTTTGCTTTTCTATTTGCAACTCATAAAATGCATTCCAATCTATGTAGATAGATTGGAATGTCAGGCGTCTAATGATTAAAAATGTTTAAATTTTTTTGTCAAAAGATGTTATTTGAAAAGTGGACCTAGAAAATGAAGGAAGATTAACTCTAGTAAAAAGTTCATAGATGTGTATTGAAGTGACCTGTCTGGAAGGGAGTTGAGGCTAAATCTAGAAGAGGCTTGGGATTTAGTTTTTTTGAACAGGGATTCTGGCTCCAAGAAATAGGAGGAGGTGAGGGAGTTAGTCTAGCAAACCATACTGAAGACACCAACTTCAAATACACGGAGACAGATGTCTGGCTGGCAGACAATCTGGAGACAAAGGGAATACTGTCAAAGACAGAGAATGTCAAGGAAATACTCATCTCCGCTGCACTGAGGATGTGTCTTCAGACTGGCTTAAAGATTCAAGAATGAGGTAAGCTTGAAAGCACTTAGTTTGGGATACCACAGCAAGATGTCGTTAGCGGAATACCAATTGTCTTAGTCCATCAGTATAGAGAACAGAAAAAAGAGATACCAAAGCCCGGGTGTTAAAAAGAAAATAATGTTTATAGCTTTCAGAGATTACTAGGTAGATTGGAAGGAAAGAAAAAGCAGTTATGCTCTCACGTAAACAATGCATTTTACATGAGAAATCAAACAAATGTTGGCTGATAACATTTTTTGGACTTAACGTAATAATGGTTAGTCATGACTCAAATATTGAGAGGCCAGAGTGCTAACCTTTACACCATGGAACCTAAGACTCAAATATTCAAATCAAAAATATCTCATCACTTGTGAAGAATATTTGTAAGCATATTAAACTTGGGGGCAATGGTTTTAACTTCTTTGATCTAAATTTTCCTCTATTTATTATTTAAAAATAGTGATTTATTTTCCATACTACATTAAATGTAAAAGCAAGTGCTCTAGTAATATGATTTTGATACTGATACAGGTGTATGGTACGAATCTCACAGTTCACTTTTTATTCTAAATAAAAAAAAGTAGGCCCTCAGGGGCCAGGGCGATGAGTCTAGCGGTAGGGAGGCGTTTGCCTTGTGGGGGGCTGGCCCATGTGGCCCGGGTTCGATCCCCAGCATACCATATGGCCCGGGCACCTCAAGGGTAATTTCTGAGTGCAGAGCCAGGGAGAAACCCCCTGAGGCATTGCGATTGTGACCCCAAAGAAAAGAAAAGTAGGCCCTAAGCTTTGGTAGTCAAGGTTTCTTTTATTCTCATCTTTATATTTTTATTTATTTGGAGGGTCACACCCAGCGGTGTTGGGGGGGGGGGATTTTTGGCTCTGCCTCAGGAGGCTCTCCTGAAGTGCTGAGGGAACCTTATGGGATGCTGGGATCAGAATCTAGGCTTTCCAGTGCACATACAAGGCGAGCACATAGCTACTGGACCATTTGGCTTCCCGGCTCCTCAACTTGATATTCTAAGAAGACACTCAGGATCTCTGAAGAACTGTTTCCTGCTCATGACCTCAGGTTTTTCTCTCAGACATGCTCACAGATTTGGCGAGCTGATAGTCCTAGAAATGTGGTCCCTTCACTGTATTGCTTTTTACTGGAATGTCAATGGACAAGGAACAATGTTATCTTTCAACACATATTTCAGAGAGGACTCAGCTTTCTGTGTAAGAACCGGGACAATCATGCTGTGTTTGGCTATTAGGCATGATGTGTTTGATAGCAGCTTGTGTCTGATAGACTTTAAGTAAAATCAAATAGAAGTCACTAGAAAATTCAGGATTAGATAGTAGAAAGAATATAAGAGCACTTGAGCTATTAGTTGATACTGGCCCAGGAAAGAAAGGACATTTGTAAGGTCATAATATTTTTGTTATTTGAAATCGAATTCAGTTTAAAAGCAAAATTTTACTGCACCCATGATGATTTATTTGAGTGAGATATTCCTATAGTACTTGGTGTTTACAAAGAAGACTCCAGAAAAGATTGGTTTTCTACTGTTAAGATCCCACTACATGGTAGTATTTTGCCAGACAGAGGGTGATAATAATTGTCTACCTTTCAGGCTTCTTGTGTGTGTGTGTGTGTGTGTGTGTGTTTACATTATTATTGTGTGTTAGTTCATTTTTTGGGGGGTCGCACACCTGGCATGGCCTTTCCAGGAGATTACATTCCCCTGACTCTGCACTCAGGGCGAAGCTTCTGCCAGGTGGTGTTGGGGACCATATGGGATGCTGGGGATGGAATGCAATTGGCACATTTTTGAGAATTACTTACCTGCTTTGTTACTCGCGCTCCTTATTTTAGGATTCAGCATGAACAATGAAATAAAACTAAATTGCTCAGTCTTATGATAAATGCTGTTTCTGCTAGTATTTTTTTATTGTATGCACTGATTGACTACAAGTTTTCTGGTTTACTGGTAATACTTTACATTTAGTAAGGAGGTTAACATGAACTAGAGTTTGGATGGGAAACACAAGTGAGTTTTAGTTTGGTACACTCAGATTAGTATTAGCAAAATTCTTCATTTAGAAAACAAATATTTCACAACTATTCAAGAATGTAAGACATGGGGCACAGGATAGGCCGCGAGGTGTAGCAAATGTAAAAATGAGAATAAAATCAGTCACATTCTTCTTAAAGATTACCCTTACCCTGGCTTCATGTCCTACTTGAAGAGATTGAGTGGATTATTGTGTGCACTTCATCAATCCAGCTTTGATTTTCTTATCACTTATCTTCCCGAGTCATTGATTTGCTCAAGCAGGCACCAGTAACATCTCTATTTGTCCCTGTCATGTCACAGAGTGGCCAATGGCATCTGCTTGCTCAGGAACATGAGGAGCCTCAAACCATTCATTCAAGTTTTTTTTTTTTTTTTTCTTTTCTTTTTGGAATTACACCACGGCGACTCTCACGAGATTTCTCCTAGCTCTGCACTCGGGGAATCACTCCTGGCGGTGGTCTTCCGGGGAACATATGGGATACTGCAGGATCAGACGGAGTTATGGGCTGGCCGCGTGCAAGGCAAATAATACACTCACCGGCTGGGCTATCGCTCTCTGGCCATTCAGGTTTTTAGACAAGAAGTCTGATGAGCCATCTTGTAAGGTGGGCGACACACATTCTTTTGATGTCCTGTGGAATCCATTCAAAATGCCAAAAGCAGTAACAGTAACAGTAACAATGATTTTCTAAAGGCACTAAATCTCAGTTTAGTGAAGGTAAAAGTTTTTAGACTAGTCAGAGAAATGCGAGATAAACTTTAGATCATCACGAAGTTCGAGAAACTGAATTTCTCTGTAAGGATTGCATCTGAATGGATGCTCCCTGATTCA
>JAJIBD010032669.1:0-70674 GCA_021461705.1 Cryptotis parvus | reverse complement strand
TACAAATAAAAAGATATACAATTAAAAGTTCATGTTTGGGTTTTGGTCATACAGTGTTTCAGCACCCGTCCCTCCACCAGTGCCCATCTCCCACCACCAAAGTCCCCGGTTCCCTCCCCCGTTCCCCAGCCCTGCTCCATGGCAGGTTCTTTATTTCTTTGCCTTTCTCTCTCTTTCTCTTTTCCTTCCCTTCCAGACTATGGATTACAGAACATACATTAAAAGGTTGTCATGTGAATCCTTTTGCCTCTATTTAATGCTCAGTTCTAGGTTGGCATTAGTACCCTCGACTATTATTAGCACCCTGTTCCATTTTCTGTCTTACCTAAACTCTGACTCCCACACGTTTGTGATAATTTCCACCTTTGACAAGACCTCCCGATATATGCCTTCATTTGACCTTGGATATTGGTATCATAATATGTACATATATATTTATGCCATGCAAATAAATGCAGTCATTCTGTATCTGTCTCTCTCCTTCTGGCTAATTTCGGCTCAACATAATCTTCTCCATGTCCATCCATTTATAGGCAAATTTTATAACTTCATTTTTCCTAACAGCTGCATAGTATTCCATTGTGTAGATGTACCCAAAGCTTCTTTATCCAGTCATCGATTTTCGGGCACTCGGGTTGCTTCCAGATTCTGGCTATTGTGAATAATGCTGCTATGAACATAAAAGTAGGGATGGTGTTTCCGCTGCGTATTTTTTGGTTTCCCAGAGTAGATTCCCAGGAGTGGTATGGCTGGGTCAAATGGGAGTTTAATTTCTAGTCTTTGGAGGAAAGTCCATATTGTTTTTCCAGAAAGGCTGTACCAGCCGGCATTCCCACCAACAATGGATGAGTGTCCCCTTTTCCCCACATCCACGCCAGCACTTGTTGTTCTTGCTCTTTTGAATATGTGCCAGTCTCTGTGGTGTAAAGTGGTATCTCATTGTTGTTTTGATTTGCATCTCTCTGATGATTAGTGATGATGAGCATTTTTTCATATGTTTTTGGCCATTCAATTTCTTCCTTGCTGAAGTTTCTGTTCATTTCTTGTCCCCATTTTTTGATGGGGTTGTTTGTTTTCTTCTTGTAAAGTTCTACCAGTGCCTGATATATCCTGGATATTAACCCCTTATCAGATGGGTATTGGGTGAATATTCTTTCCCATTCTCTGGACTGCTTTTGTATCTTAGTCACTGTTTCTTTTGAGGTGCAGAAGCTTTTCAGTTTCATGTAGTCCCATAAGTTTATCTTTTCTTCTAGTTGCTTTGTTAGTGATGTTTCACCTTTGAAGATGCCTTTAGCTTCAATGTCGTTGAGGGTTTTTCCTATATTTTCTTCAATGTACTTTATGGATTCAAGTCTGATATTGAGATCTTTAGTCCATTTTGATCTGATTTTTGTGCATGGTGTTAGACACAGGTCCAAATTCATTTTTTTACATGTCGCTGCCCAGTTTTCCCAACACCACTTATTGAAGAGGCTTTCCTTACTCCATTTTAGACTCATTGCACCTTTATCAAAGATTAAATGATCATGTGTTTGAGGTTGGGTGTCAGGATACTCAATTCTATTCCATAGGTCCACAGGTCTGTTTTTATTCCAATACCATGCTGTTTTAATTACTACTGCCTTGTAGTACAGTTTGAAGTTGGGAAAGGTGATGCCTCCCATCTTCTTTTTCCCGAGGATTGCTTTAGCTATCCTTTGGGGTTTATTGTTCTATACAAATTTCAGGAGGCGTTTGGTCAATTTCTTTGAAGAATGTCATCGGTATCCTCATAGGGACTGCATTGAATCTGTACAGAGCTCTAGGGAGTATTACCATTTTTTTTTTTTTGCTTTTTGGTCCGTCACACCGGCAATGCTCAGGGGTTTCTCCTGGCTCTGCACTCAGGAATTACTCCTGGCGGTGCCTGGGGGGACCATATGGGTACGCCGGGATCGAACCCGGGCGGCACAGGCCAGCCCGCGTGCAAGGCAAACGCCCTACCCGCTGGGCTATCGCTCTGGCCCCGTATTACTTCATTTTGAGAATGTTGATTCTCCCCATCCATGAACAGGGAAAGTGTTTCCATTTCCTTGTGTCCTCTTTTCTCTCTTGGAGCAGTGTCTTGTAGCAGTCTTTTTTCAAGCCCAGCCCAGGTATGCTTGATCGAGAGACTCACATACACGGGCAGAGCTGCTACCAGCTCTCCCTGTGCCCAAGCTGATCACGAGGCACCCAGGAGGAAGGTGGAGTTCTAACTCTGTCCCGCTACCCCTGAAGAACCTCGTAAGAAACCAGAGGAACCCCCCACACTATTTGGGCTGCTATTTTCCACATCCAGACCACCCATTAGTCAGAGCTCCACCCAGCAGAAGAGCTGATCACAAGTCCAGCTCACACAGCCGCTTTGCGACTGAGTGGTTCATCAATAAAGCACAAGATTAGAGGTGACTACAGAGTATCCCACCCGCACAGCAGAGCCTGACAAGCTACCCATGTAGTATTTGATACGCCAAATACCAGTAACAATTATAGACCTCATTCCCACGACCTGATGGAATGGTTTTGAGGCTCTTTATGTTCCTAGTGAGCAGATGCCCTTGGGCTACACTAGCAAGTGACAGGACTTATGGAAATGTTACTGGTGCCCGCTCGAGCAAATCAATGATCGGGGAAGACAAGTAATACAAGTGAATGAGTAATAACAAAAAAGTTGCTCTGGTTTTTGAATGTATTGTGCAGACATATGTATGCGTACAGCACATAAAAACTAACATGTTTGAACAAATATTAATATTTTCTATATATCAAAACATTAAATGTTCTTGTATGTTAACTAAACTCTATAATGGACATCTATTTTGATTTTACTGCTTAGTATCTGTTGTCATTTGGCAGGGAGGGGGGTGGCAACTGTGTTTTGAGCCATACCAAGTAGTGTTTAAAGTTTACTCCTAGCTTTTAATTTTTTTTTTATTATACCACCATGAGATATACAATTAAAACAAAATTAAAACAAAAGATGCTCATGTTTGGGTCTCAGTCGTATGGTGTTCCAGCACTCTTCCCTCTATCAGTGAACATTTTCCATCACCAACGTCCCCTGATTCCCCATCCCTCTCCTCCAGCCTGCCTCCTTGGCAGGTATTTTGCCCTATTCTCTCTGTCTCTCTGTCTCTCTGTCTCTGTCTCTGTCTGTCTGTCTCTCTTTACTCTTACACATTGTGGCTTGCAATACATACATTTAGAGGCTATTATGTATATTCCTTTGTCTACATTCAATGCTCAGTTCTAGGCTGATATTATAATTTCCAACAATTATTAACACAGTGGTCCCTTCTCTGTCTTACCTAACCTCTGACTCCCACACACTTGTTGTAGATCCCACCCACTTGTGGTAGATCCCACCCACTGACAAGACCTTCTGATTCATGTTTTGCCTGACCTTAGGCTATTGAAATATTATTATTATTTTTATATTCCACAAATGAATACACTCATTCTATATCTGTCCTTTTCCCACTGGCTGATTTCAGTCAAAATGATCCTCTCCATTCCATCTTTTTATAGGAAAATTTGGCCCAACAATACTACTCCTTGGACTATACCCTGGGAGGCCAAAAACACACAGCAGAAGCACCATCTACACTTCTATGTTCATATCAGCACTATTCACAATAGCCAGAATCTGGAAACAACCGATTGTCTGAGAATAGATGACTGGATAAAGAGACTGTGGTACATCTACACAATGAAATACTACGCAGCTGTTAGGAAAAACAAAGTTATGAAATTTGCCTATAAAGTGATCATTCTTAGAGGTAATCTACAAACCGTATTTTGTGCTGGAGATGGAACTAGATTTGACTGAATGCAAGGCCCATTTCCTGTTCTATCTCAAATACCTGATTTCTTTTTCTAATATTTTTTTATTCTGTCTTCAATTATGTGTAATCTCATTGTATTGAGCTTTTGTGGAGAAATTAAAATGGTGCTCTTCTTCAGTCTTCAAAATAGAGGGGATTTTGTAAAAACATCAACTGCACCATATTTTGTAATCAAACTTGTGAGGTGGATATGCTGAACAGTAAGACTTTCTCAGGAATTATGAATATTATTTCATCTAGAGATTACAACAGACCCTTGGTAGTTGTATGGTTGTTGATGGCTATTCATTGTTTCCTCCATTTTCATTATTTAGACGGAGTTATACCTTTTACAGTCATCATAGAATCTAGCAGTGAACTTAACTAAACCAGATGCAATGCACTGAAGAGATTAAATTGCTTTAAGGAAAAGTAAAAGTTGTCTTGTGATTTATTGTAATTCTCATCAGTTCTTTTTTCTAACTCACTGTTAAAAAAATCATGTTAATTTGTTTTAAGGCCACACCCAGTGCTGCTCAGGGCTACTCAGGCCTATTCTTGACTCTGCACTAAGGGATCATTTCCAGCCAAACTCACAAAACCATATGGGATGTCAGGGCTTAAACCATGATTGACTACCTGTAAGATAAGCACCCTACCTGCTGTACATAAACTTGAACAATAATACTTCACAATCTCTCTGGCTCCATTCTCTCCCCTTTTTATAATGGATACATATCATAATAGAAAATATTAGACATTTGTATCCTGAATCATGGCTTCTGATACTGTCATCTAGAGACAACAACCTATCTGGAGTTTTACGTTTTTAAGAAGACCTCCCAGAGTTATTTGGGGTACTGTGGAGTGCTGATGGTAAGTGACTGGGATTCTGACAGCTCTGTAGCTATGCTAAGGCTTAGTGCTCTTAGGACATTAACTGATAATGTATGTTATTTTCAGAGTCCTGTACTCTGAAACTCTGTATGAAACTTTTGATTCTGAAAGAGAAGAGCAGTTAATCTTTAGAAGGTATATTATTAATTGAAAACCAAAATGTTTTTCTCTGTTTTGGTTTTGTGAAATAGGGCTAGATATTCTGCATTCTATGTTATGTTTGCTCCTTGGCTAACGAATATTCTTGTTTTACCTTGGAGCAGTCACTTAACCTGAACCTTAATTTCTTTACCTATCTCTGATAAAAATCCAACCAATTACCCATATAACAATGTGGTTAGTCCATGAATTAAAGCACTTTGCATTTTCTAGTTAAAATGAAATATGTAGTGTAATTAAACAATAATACAATGATGATTAATGATTTTCACAATTTAATTATGCAATGTGTTTGATTAATCATTATAATTTAAAAGGTATAATAAGCAAGTAAAATAATTGTGTATAATGGAACATGAAGTGCAGGTTAAAAGGTATATATAAAATTACTCATAAGTATCATAGAAAAATTATTAAATGATATTACTTTAATGTAATTACTCTCAGGGCTTTCTCTGTTAAGAGCAAGAATTTTCCTCCCCTTGCACCATGCAAAGGTGCTTTTTCTTGTTTTATCTATCTTTTTTTTCTACAACTGAGTGTATATTTTTAATCACTGTGCATTTTGAGTCATGCATCTAAAAAGGAACCAAATGAAATCTGAGATTTTTGGAAGGACAGACAGGGTCAGCACTCCCAGAAGAATATTTCATGCTTAATTTGGACAAACTTAAAAAAGTTTCCATCATATCAACCCAGGAAATTTAATTGCCTTATTTTTAGTAAAGTTCATTTATACAACTTCAAGCAAAAGTTTTAGATATGCATATCTATGTACTTCTTTAGTTAATTTTTTTGAAAGGGAAGTGTTCAATGAGAAAATGTGCTACATTTCCTATAATTCTAGCAGTGTTATAGAAAAAGAAATTCTTTGTCTATATTTTTCTGTCATGGTAAATAAGGGAAAGAATATTGGCTTATTCATAAACTTATTCATAAACTCATTCATCCATATAATATTTAGGGGATAATCATGCATTCATGCTAGTTGCCCCGAAGAGAGAGATCCACCCATGCCAGACTCAGCTAATTTGCAACCCCGGAAGAGATCCAGACCCATCCACTTCAGATCCACAGCTTTGCTGCTCTGCTCTTCTCCATGTGGAAGCAACCCATGGAGCTGACCACCAGTAAGGGGCTCGGCCAGCCCCTGACTGAGTCCAACATTGCTCCAAGGGTTTGCTCTCATGGGCGGGAGAGACCATGCTGGCCAGACTTGGAGTGGAGTTTTGGGCCCCTGCCCTTTCCACCGCCTCCATGCCAGTTGCCCTGGAAGAGAGAGACCCACCACGCCAGACCCACATGTCCCTTGGCACGTGATATTCTTAGATAATGCTGATTTTAGCATAAGGTCCTTCCCAAGATCTTTCAAATTTATACATTGTATATAGTTCTAGACAGGTTCTAACTGATACCAGTAAGCCTGGCAAGAAGCCAGAACAAACCACACATCATGCAGTCAGTCATTCTCAACATCCAGACTCCATAGTTCTTCAGAGCTCCATCCAAGAGAAAACCTGATCTTCCCCTTTAAGTTTCATCAGTAAATGCTTGATATGAGAGCCTACTACTTATACCACCTACATGGCAAAGCCTGGCAAGCTACCCATATTTTATTTACTTGTTATGCCAAAAACTAGTAACAATTATGGATTAGTTCCATGACCTGAAGAATGGTTTTGGGCTCCTCCTGTCCCTGGAACAAGCAGATGCCCTTGGGTTACACTTGCTTGTGACACGACTAATGGAGATGTTACTAGTGTCCACTCGAGGCAAATCAATGAACAAAGGGAAGACAGTGACAGTGAATCATGCATCATACACATTCAATAGAAAAATTTACGGTCTAAAATGTAGATTTTTGGGGGCGAGTAGTAGCGGGTAGGGCGTTTGCCTTGCACGTGGCTGGCCCATGCCACCCGGTTTGATCCCTGGCATCCCATATGGTCCCCGAGCACTGCCAGGAATAATTCCTGAGTGCAGAGCCAGGAGTAACCCCTGAGCATTGCCGGGTGTGACCCAAAAAGCAATAAATAAATAAATAAATAAATAAATAAAATGTAGATTTTTGGGGTCCATAAAACTGTCCAGTACCTTCCCATCCTAGTTGGAAGAGACAGCTTAACAGTGTTCCAGAGCAAAAAATGCTATAAATAACAGTTACATTTTCATATAATTTACTGAGAATATACATAAATGTACAATATGCATATTGTTTTTACACATGCAATATAAATGTACAATATGCATGTTGTTTATAACTCTATCACTATCTTCCTGTTTATCATCTATTTGCTAGAGCGGGCACCAGTATATCTCCATATGTCCTGTCTCATGCTAGTAGAACCGGAAGGCATCCGCCCGCTCCAGAAACATAAAGAGCCTCAAGCAATTATATTAGGTCACAGAAATGACCTAATATAAATGTTACTGGTATTTGGCATATCAAATACTACACCAGTAGCTTGCCAGGTTTGCCGTGCGGAGGCATACTGTTGTAGTCACCTCTAAATAAAGCTTTTTATTGATAAATGTGAGCCGGGCTGTGATAGTCTGGTCTGCTGGGTGGAGTTGTGACGAGAGGGAAGTCTGGATGTGGAAAATAGTGGGCCCCATGGAGTAGGGGAGGGTGGTCTGGCTTGTTGTGAGGCTCAGCTGGGGTAGCTGGCCATGGATAGAACCCGCCATGCCTCCCGGGCGCCTCACGAGCAGCTGGGCACAGGGAGAGCAAGTAGCAGCTCTGCCCGCATATTGTTTATATATGTATATATTATGTATATTTGTTTTATATAGAAATATTTAAACTTAATCCTCTCAATGATTCTATCTTAAAGGTTTATTTGATTTTATTAGCCTGTTTAAAGTAGTTAACTGGCATTCATACCATTGTTCAGTGGGAAATAATTCCAGCGTATTAGCAATGACGCAGTTTAATTTTATAATACAGCTTCATTAAAATAGAAGATTTAATAGTCTAGGAAGTAAGCCACAATATGATGTATGGCAAAAATGAGAAGATTAAGTTATGCTTTCCTGCTTTTATGTCTAGAATCTATGATACTTATATTGAAGGCAGTGTTTGATTAAATAACCAGACTAAAAAATTAAAAGCAAGTATATTTGCAATGGTTTTAGGTAATTATTACAATTCCACACTTGTAAATAACTCCAAGAAGCAACAGCAGGAATCCAGCCTGTCTCTGGAGAAGCACGGGAGCAATCTGAAGTGACAGGACCCTAGCTGGGTGTTGCTATTATGAGTCATGCTGAAACACAGCATCAGCCCAGTAAAGTGAGTTGGGAATGCTGGGTAAGAACTGCAGACTCTGCATCTATGGAGAAATATTGGAACGGCTTCTTGGAAGAAGGGTCATATGTAATGAAATGGCAGGAAATGCTAACAAGGATGACACGAAAGTAAATGCATCCAGAATGAATTTTCCAACATACCAAAAGGAAGTGGCCTTGAATTACAAATAATTGGTTGATCTCTCCACCTATTTCTTCTCACGTTGCCATGAGGATGATCTTTTAATAATTTGAGTGGTTTATAAAACAATTTTCTTTGTTAGTCAGGGATCATTGCAGTCATAATCACTTTTGACTTATTACATATCTAGGGAACACAAAATTACACATGGACTCATTATTTTAATGGAGCTGGAGGAAGAGTTTAAAGATGGAAAATAATACCAGGTATGGATGGGAATTGAAAAATTAGTTTCTTAAATCATGTCTGTTATGGCAATTTAGAGCAATTTGCCTTCTAAACAAATTTTGTTATGCAAAAGGTACTAAGGTTGAACCTTGAAGAGAGGCCTTTACCTAGAATGCAGAATAGAAGAGGGTGTTTCTATGGAGATATGACACTGGTATATTTTTGGAAACAAAATTCTTTAAACCCAGTCAGAGAGATAACAAGTTGATCATGGGTCGAAGCTATAGTACAGAGGGGAGGGCATTTGCCTTGCATGCAGCCAACCCGGGTTCAATCCATGGGATCCCGTATGGTTCCCTAAGCACTACCAGGAGTAACTGCTGAGTGGAAAGTCAGGAGTAATCCCTGAGCATAGCCAGATGTGACCCAAAAATCAATAAACAAACAAATAAAAAACAAACAAACAAATAAATAAATAAGCACATAAAACAAGTTGATCACTTGGCTGTAGAAGAAGAATTCCTCCCTCACAAGAAACTGTTCTGGTTTTATTTGTGTGTGTGTGTGTTAAGCTAGATGTTTTCCAGTTTCTCTAAATTTATCTCTCTTGCCAGTTAGATTTATCCTGTGCAGTTATGAAGGCAGACTAATAGTGAACGGGTTTTCATTTATTCATTCATTCATTCATTCATTCACATTTTAATTCCGTTTGTAATACATTATGGTTCAGTTTTATGTGGCAGTTTGGCTGGACAGTTATTTTCCAGTACTGATTTGTGGGGACTGGAGATCATAATTTAGGTAAGAAGCTCATTTTGCATGTCTCAAACCCAGGGCAGCAATTCTTGGATGATGCCCTGTCAGGAGTGAACCTCGAGCACTGTCGGGAGTTACTTGAGCACAGAGCCATGAGTGAGCCCTGAACACTGCTGGGTGAGGCCCCTGTCCTACCCTCATACCCCACTGATCTAGGGGTGTTATTGCAGGTATTTCAGATTGGTGATCAATGTTTGGAAGAAATGGTGTTTTACTCTGGTTAGGAACTGTTTGCTGAAAGTAGGTAAAGGAAGAAACATAGTAACGTCTCAGAATCTGTATTGCAAACCATTATCCCCAATGGGTGAGAGAGAGAGTGGATGTAAAAGAAAAGTTCCCACCATAAAGATAGGCTGAGCGGTAGGGGAGTGACAGGAAGGAAAAGGGGGATGTTGGAGGTGGGGAATGTACACTGGTGTAGGGATGGATACTGGAACATTGTATGACTGAAACAAGATCATGAACAGGCTTGTAACTGTATCTCATGGTGATTCAAATATAGATAGATAGATAGATAGATAGATGGATGGATGGATGGATGGATGGATGGATGGATGGATGGATGGATGGATGGATGGATGGATGGATGGATGGATGGATGGATGGATGGATGGATGGATGGATAGATAGATAGATAGATAGATAGATAGATAGATAGATAGATAGATAGATAGATAGATAGATAGATAGATAGATAGATAGATAGATAGATAGATAGATAGATAGATAGATAGATAGATAGATAGATAGATAGATAGATAGATAGATAGATAGATAGATAGATAGATAGATAGATAGATAGATAGATTACTTGATCACTTGATCACTTGACATCCCGTTATTCATCGATTTGCTCGAGCGGGCACCAGTAACATTTCCATTAAACATTGTTATTACTGGTTTTGGCATATCGAATACTCATCGGACAGCTTTCCAGACTCTGCTGAGCGGGCAGTATACTCTCAGTAGTTTGCTGAGCTCTCTGAGAGGTTCTGTAACTATATTGTAAAAATAAAATTCTAGTTCAACAAAAAGTAATAAATAAAATGCATTCTAATAGGCTTAATGTAAAAGGTATCCCTTTAAAAATACAAATAAAACTTAATTTACTAACTGTAAGCAAGCAGTCTAGTCTGTAAAAAACTCAAAGCTGCATATGTTGTCTCTTGTCTGAACAGTATGGTACAGCCAGTAGCTGTAGATAAATAAATAAATAAATAAATTAATAAATTAATTAATTAATTAAAATGTTGTTTTAGATCATTCAGGAAGGTCTGATTCAATTCATTTGAAGGCCTAATGAAGGCCTAATATCTTCCCAGAAAAGAATTTCTTTTTTCCTTTGAAGAAAGCATTACTTTTGAGTAGTCTGCCCCTTCCTGATGTCATATTTCATATTTCCATTTTATAGTCAATTCTGCAATATGTAAGTCACTTTGTTGCACTAGACCTCCTAATACATACATAAATACATAGATATATACATGCATGTATAAATGTATACATATATACATTATTCTAGTTTTGCTTTTCTATTGCAACTCATAAAATGCATTCCAATCTATGTAGATAGATTGGAATGTAGGTATAATGATTAAAATGTTTAAATTTTTTGTCAAAAGATGTTATTTGAAAAGTGGACCTAGAAAATGAAGGAAGATTAACTCTAGTAAAAAAGTTCATAGATGTGTATTGAAGTGACCTGTCTGGAAAGTTGAGCTAAATCTGAAAGGCTTGGGATTTAGTTTTATTGAACAGGGATTCTGGCTCCAAGAAATAGGAGGAGGTGAGGGAGTTAGTCTAGCAAACCATACTGAAGACACCAACTTCAAATACACAGAAAACAGATGTCTGGCTGGCAGACAATCTGGAGACAAGGGAATACTGTCAAAGACAGAGAATGTCAGGGAAATACTCATCTCCGCTGACACTGAGGATGTGTCTTCAGACTGGCTTAAAGATTCAAGAATGAGGTAAGCTTGAAAGCACTTAGTTTGGGATACCACAGCAAGATGTCATTAGCGGAATACCAATTGTCTTAGTCCATCAGTATAGAGAACAGAAAAAGAGATACCAAACGGTGTTAAAAAAAGAAAATAATGTTTATAGCTTTCAGAATTACTAGGTAGATTGAAGGAAAGAAAAGCAGTTATGCTCTCAAGTAAACAATGCATTTTACATGAGAAATCAAACAAATGTTGGCTGATAACATTTTTGGACTTAACGTAATAATGGTTAGTCATGACTCAAATATTCAGAGTCCAGAGTGCTAACCTTTACACCATGGAACCCCACAATGACTCAAATATTCAAATATATCATCCTTGTGAAAAATTTGTAAGCATATTAAACTTGGGGGCAATGATTTTAACTTCTTTGATCTAATTTTTCCTCTATTTATTATTTAAAAATAGTGATTTATTTTTCAGTACTACATTAAATGTGAAAGCAAGTGCTCTAGTAATATGATTTTGATACTGATATATGATGTATGGTACAGATATCACAGTTCACTTTTATTCTAAATAAAAAAGTAGGCCCTCAGGGCCAGAGCGATAGTCTAGCCGGTAGGGCGTTTGCCTTTGCACGCGGCTGGCCCATGTGGCCCGCGGGTTCGATCCCCAGCATACCATATGGCTCCCCGAGCACCTCCAGGAGTAATTTCTGAGTGCAGAGCCAGGAGAAACCCCTGAGCATTGCCGGTGTGACCCCAAAGAAAAGAAAAGTAGGCCCTCAAGCTTTGGTAGTCAAGATTTCTTTTATTCTCATCTTTATATTTTTTTTTTATTTGGAGGGTCACACCCAGCAATGTTCAGGGGGTATTCCTGGCTCTGCACTCAGGAATTACTCCTGACAGTGCTCAGGGAACCATATGGGATGCTGGGGATCGAATCTGGGCCAGGCTGCATGCAAGGCAAACACCTTAACTACTGGACCATTGCTCCAGCTCCTCAACTTGATATTCTAAGAAGACACTCAGGATCTCTGAAGAACTGTTTCCTGCTCATGACCTCAGGTTTTTCTCTCAGACATGCTCACAGATTTGACGACTGATAGTCCTAGAAATGTGGTCCTTCCACTGTATTGCTTTTTACTGGAATGTCAATGGACAAGGAACAATGTTATCTTCAACACATATTTCCAGAGGACTCAGCTTTCTGTGTAAGACAGGACAATGCTGTGTTTGGCTACTTATAGGCATGATGTGTTTGATAGCAGCAATGTCTGATAGACTTTAAGAATAAAATCAAATAGAAGTCACTAGAAAATTCAGGATTAGATAGTAGAAAGAATATAAGAACTTGAAGCTATTAGTTGATACTATTGGGAAAGAAGGGACATTTTGTAAAAGGTCATAATATTTTGTTGTTGAAATCCAATTCAGTTTAAAAACAGAATTTTACTGCCTGCATGATGATTTATTTGATGAGATATTCCTATAGTACTTGGTGTTTACAAAGACTCAGAAAGATTAGTTTTCCACTGTTAGATCCACTACATGTTAGTATTTTGTAGACAGAGGTGATAATAGTGTCTACCTTTTAGGCTTCTTGTGTGTGTGTGTGTGTGTGTGTGTGTGTGTGTGTGTTAGTTCATTTTTTGGGGGGTCACACCTGGCAACGCTCAGGGGTTATTCCTGACTCTGCACTCAGAAATGACTTCTGGTGGTGTTGAGGGGACCATATGGGATGCTGGGGATGGAATCCTGATTAGCCGCATGCAAGGCAAACACCTTACCTGCTGTGCTATCGCTCCAACCCCCATTTTAGGATTCTTGTGAACAATAAATAAAACTAAATTGCTCAGTCTTATGATAAATGCTGTTTCTGCTAGTATTTTGTTATTGTCACTGATTGACTACAAGTTTTCCTAGTTTACTAGTATGCTTTATTTAGTAGGAGGTTAACATGAACTAGAGTTTGGATGAGAGAAACACAAGTGAGAGTTTTAGTTTGGTACACTCAATTAGTATTAGCAAAATTCTTCATTTAAAAACAAATATTTCACAACTATTCAGAAGGATAGTAAGACATGAGGCACAGGACATCGCAGTGTGGCATAAATATAAAAATGAGAATAAATCAGTCATTCTTAAAAGATTACCCTTACCCTGACATGTCCTATGAAGATTAGTGGATTATTGTGTGCACTTCATCAATCCAGCTTTGATTTTCTTATCACTTATCTTCCCGGAGTCATTGATTTGCTCAAGCAGGCACCAGTAACATCTCTATTTGTCCCTGTCATGTGCAAGTGTAGCCCAATGGCATCTGCTTGCTCCAGGAACATGAGAGCCTCAAACCATTCATTCAAGTTTTTTTTTTCTTTTTTGGGTCACACCCGGCGACTCTCAGGGATTTCTCCTAGCTCTGCACTCAGGAATCACTCCTGGCGGTGCTCGGGGAACATATGGGATGCCGGGATCGAACCCAGGTTGGCATGGGCTGGCGCGGTGCAAGGCAAATGTCCTACCCGCTGGGCTATCGCTCTGGCCATTCAGGTTTTTGACAAAGAAGTCTGACCATCTTGTAGGTGGGCGACACACATTCTTTTGATGTCCTGTGGAATCCATTCAAAATGCCAAAAAGCAGTAACAGTAACAGTAACAATGATTTTCTAAAACTTTAAATCTCAGTTTAGTGGTAAAAGTTTTAGACTAGTCCAAGAGAGTACGAGATAAACTTTAGATCATCACAAGTTCAGGAAACTGAAATTTCTCTGTAAGAGTTGCATCTGAATGGATGCACTCCCTCGTTCAGGTTTGTGGACAGCTGTCACAGAGACCCTGCTGAAATGAATAACACTATAGACTTGAAATAAGAACATAATTTAGGGGCCGGAGCGATAGTCCAGGGGGTAGAGCATTAGCCTTGCATGCAACCGCCCCGAGTTCAATCCCTGGCATCCGATATGGTCTCCCAAGCAGAAGTAATTCTTGAGTGCAGAGCCAGGAGTAACCCCTGAGCATTGCTGGGTTTGACCCAAAAGCAAATAAAAAATAATATAGTTTAGTAGAAAGAATTGTGTAAAATTTATAGGGATATAGGCCGGAGAGATAGTGCAGAGGTTAGGTACTTGTCTTTCATGAGACTGTTCTCCTGACCTGGGTTGGATCACAAACTTTACTAATCACAGGGCCAGGAGTAAGCCTGGAGTATTGCCTGGTGTGCCCTCCTCCCCAGCAAAAATTAATTTAATCAATTAATAAGGTTAAAATTATAAGCTAGAGGAAGAAAAGAGAAGAGAATGTCAATTGATATTTATATTGAAATTACCAGATTAACATAGGCCATGGGTCTAAGAGTGAGTAGGTAAGGGATAATCTGTATGCATCTGACCTGAGTTCAAACTCTGGTTCCCCATATGGTACCATGAGCATTGTAGGAGTGATTCCATGCATGAAGGCAAAGGTGTAAGCACTAAGCACCACAGATTGTGTCCCCACCTCCAAAAAATTATTAATGGAGGTGAAAGGAGTATCCGTAATACTTATTAAAGAGATGAATAGAATAATAAAAATGCTTTCACAAAAATTCCTTGTTTTTGATGTGCAAGATGCATAATTTAATTTGTTTTCTACTTTAACAAAATACTGAAATTAATCAAATTCTATAATGATGTAAATTTTTATTAGCTAAGAGATAATCATACCATTAAAATTTGCAAATGGATAGTACTTGGAAATAATATGGAAATTGTTTAATGAAACTAAATTAAATTGATAACTATATCTGTGCCTATATATAACTAGTATATGTTAGTTATGGCATTTCAAATTAATGAAAGTATGATTATTAGACAACTTTTTGGGAGACTTGTTTCTTCAAAATTAGATAATTTTCTATAGTATAAAAGCACTTTAGGGGCCGGAGCGATAGTCCTGCTGGTAGGGCATTTGCCTTGCACACTGCCAGCCCATGCCAGCCTGGGTTCAATACCCGGCATTCCATATGGTCCCCCGAGCATGGGTAGGAGTAATTCCTGAGTGTAGAGCCAGGAAAAACCCCTAAGCATTTCTGGGTGCGACCCAAAAAAACAAAAAAAAAATAAAAGCCCTTTATAAGTTATAGCTAATATTAATGCAAAAAATAGAAAGAGATCAATTGTATGGGAAATCCTTTTAAAATGTGATGATGATTTTTTTCCCATAATCTCCTTTTAACCTTTTGTACATATCATCGTTTTTATCAGGCATCCAGAATAAGTAAAAGTCTCTTTGCTTCATAATTTGAGGAGTTATTCTGGCACAGAAAACATAAAATGGTGTACATCTACTTTTGTGTATTTTTCCCTTCAAAGGTCAAAGTCCAGTAATTAACATAATGACTAATAATGTGCATTACTAATTCTTTATGGCATAATTTTCTGTTAGTTATTTTATGGAGAAGTGGAAAGGGATGAACAGACTCACTTACCTCATTAGCTATGGGGCTTAACCCTGAACACAAACACATAATTATGGCACCACTTTGGAGAGCTTGAAGAATTCTTTAACAAAGAAGATTTTTCAGAAAACTTTCACAACTAAAACAAAGGCAAAAAGCACAAAGGTAAAAGCAAACAAATTTATTCTTCTACCAAACTATTGGAAAAATTATTTACCTTTACTGAACATTATCTTAGTTATTGAATATTATTACATCATACAATTTGTCATGTCTTATTTCATCATGTATTTATTTTTGAAAACTTAGGTTTGCAAGTTATAGTAATAAATACACCATTCTGATATAATATACAAATGTGTGAGTATGTTTTCAGATTCAGCTCAATAAATCATTCCATTTGTCAATCTAGAGTAAAAATATATACATATTTATTTATTTATGTGTATTTTAAAAATATTTATAACATATTGCTTTGTTGAAAGATTTTGAATAAACATAAAATGTGTGAAATTATTCTCTCACTATGTCTTTGCAACCATAACCTTTTTTGTTCAATTTTTTTTGGACTAATTTATACTGGACAATACAAGGATGGAGGATGCTGTCTCAGACATGGGGTATCATAGGTATTATAGATCATTTCAGTCCACAGAATCTTAGAACACCAATCTAAGTCCTTGTAAAACTAGACAAGGATATAATATCCCACTTATAAACAGTCATGCCTGTAGTAGTTGCTTTAGTCAGTTGAAATTTTTTTTTGGTGAAATAAATTCAAAAATCTAAAAAATGAGGAATTAATTAAAACAGTTATTCATAGTCAAACTGAACCTTACACCCAAATAATCAGATTCGGCTGGTCACTAATATCCTTAACATCCTCCACCCTCTCTTTCATGGTCTTGTCAAGTTACAGATACAGAAAAAATAAAAATTGATCGTAATGATTATCTAACAAAGAGAAAAGACATTAGTATTTTTATAAATATTTTCAATTAGCCAATGAAGGCTTGTTTTCTAATATTCCTAGTTAACTGATAAAAGAGAACAGATACTCAAATTTGAATGAAATGCTTGGTTTTAGAATGTCAACTTAGAAATAGTTACTTATGGAGAGATATGAAGACCAGATGTTATGTTTATCTCTCTGTCTTTCTGATCCTGAGACTACCTCAGTAAATGTGCCGGACAAGGTATAGTCAGGCTGTTACCTCCTGTTCCTCCTTCCAGAAACTCTTATTTAGCCCTGAAGCTTGGGGGTGATCATTATAGCAGTAGGAACTGGGCTTCCACACCTAGTGAAAAGAGTTTTCTCTTTGTTGATGTGCGAATTATTCAAAATTGAATACTGGATTTTAAACACGTTTAAACATTAGACATGTTTATAATAGACAAAAATGATGCCTGTGTTTGTTACAAATGAAGGGATGTGATAGTCAGGGAAAATATTAAAATTTGATACTTTAACTTAAAAAATTGGTAGCTGGACATCAGCTTGTGTGTATTTTTTTCTTGGCTACTTTTTGCTGATGATCAGTATCAAATTTTGGTTGTGAATGACATTACTTTAAAAGTGCAAATAGAAATGCGGAGACAATCTTTTAACATATATTCTGGGTAAGGTTCTAATTTTATACACATTAAAAAACAAAAAATTTAACATGATGAGGAATGCATTATTGTATATAAATCATTTAAAGTTTTATTTATTTTTAAAATTTTATTATATCACCATGAGATAGACAATTACAAAGCGGTTCATGATTGGGTTTCAGGCATACAGTGTTCCAACCCCCTTCCCTCCACCGGTGCCCATTTCCCAACCCCAATGTTCTCAGATTTACCCCCACCCCACTGCCTACCCCTATGGCAGACACTTCTTCTATCTCTCTTTCTCTCTATTGACAATTTTTAATCTAAAGTTTTTGGTATTAGTTAGAAATAATAGTTATTAAGAGTATTGGTTTAGCTTGATAACAGTGTGGGCTTAAGAACAAATCAAATGTATGTTTGACTTATTTATTTTCTTTTATTTATTTTCTCCCAAGAACCGAATAAACATAAAAGACTTAACTAAAATTAAACATTCCTATGGAAGCATTTCTATATTTGTGTAAATATATCTACATTTAAATGATAAATAATCTGGATACCATTACATGAAATACCAAAGATGTATCAGATTATAATTAAAAAATAAAAACTTTTACTTATCATAAAATAATTCCTGTGGAGGGTGAATATTCAGTCTTGTTTGTTAAACCACATGAAACAGATGCAAAATGATTTAAGCACTATAAGACTAAACACTTATCTGTTATCACAATGCCTTTAATTACACTAAATGATTATGTTTTTCTTTCAATAGATCACATTATTTTTTAGAAGGTGCTTCTAGTATGGATTGAAGTGTTGGTTGAATACAGAATATCCCTTTTAGTGTCTAATAATAAGCAGTGTAAATAGAGAAGTCAATTGAGGTTGACAGGTTGGGGAAATAGGATTGGAGTTTATACTATTATCTGCAGAAGTAAATTGTAGCAGCAAAAGCAATCAGCATAGATCAATTTAGCCTGTGGAGTTGAGTTTCTGGTAAAATACTACTCTACATCCCACCTCCATTTATACTTGCCCTACAGGTTATTATTTATTATTGAACATTATTATAAAATCTTAAGGGAAAATAGTGTAATTCATTTGTAGTGATGCTACAGTATTGTGTATGCAGTATTCTCAAATTCTTGCAATTACTCGTCTGACTTACAGGATAATGAGCTGTTATTCAAGAGTTACTTCTTTGGTTTAAATTTCAAAAGATTCCTCTCTATTTCCTAACATAATGGTTATGTATAGTCAAAAGAAAAAATATTTTTAGTTCAGTGACCACTATGAATCATGATCTTAGAACAATTTTCATTTCCTTTGTAAAATGACATAAGCATATGCTTAGTTTTATATAAATTGTAAAATTTTTTTAAACTATTTGGGTCTATTAAGAACTTGAATGTTTCCAATTGAATTGCATTGTATTATTTATTAGACACTGATCTTCAGCATTGTGTATTTATTTTGTTTGTTTGTTTGTTTTCTTTTTTGGGTCACACCCAGGGATGCTCAGCTGTTACTACTGGCTCTGCCCTCAGGAGTTACTCCTGGTGGTGATCAGGGGATCATATGGGTTTCCAGGGATCAAACCCGGGTCAGCCACGTACAAAGGCAAATGCCCTTCCCGCTGTGCTATCCCTCCGGTCCTGTGTTTTCATTTTTAAGGTCATATACCTGTTATAAAAGTGATGCAGTGATATTTGCATAGATGCTGAATGCATGCATCATTAATATGAGTAACAAATACAACTTTAAAAAATTGCTTAAAACTTTCACCCGGTGTAGATAAATAAGAAGAAGCAATTACATACCCATGGCATGCCTTACACTAAAGAATGATCGAGGGGTATACAATTTTGTGCAGTGGATTCTATGTATCCCCAAAATATGGATCATAAAAATAAATTAGTGATATAAGAAATAAATCACATGAATTCTAAGCTTCAAAGAATTCTGAACTTCAAAGAAGAGGTTTATATTGTTGATAAGAAAGTATAGTTATACAGTTACTGGAAGCTGCTAAGTTTTATTGCTTGTATTTGTTGTTTAGAGTACACACCTCAACAATCTACTCTGATTTAAATATATAAAGTTGGCACAATTTTTTAGTTTTGTTTAGTAAATTCTGGTCTAAAAGTTTTTGGTGTGAATAGAAACACCAAGAACTTCAACATATAAAATATTGACTCAATTAAAATAAATTTATCTCTCCTCCCTCATGAATTAATACTAATAGCAAAATAACTTAAGCCAACATTCTGCTTACCTTAATTCAATAGAGCTACTATTCCCAAAATGAAGGTGGATAGTTATCCTATGTAAATAGTGTATGAGATTATTATGACAATTTATAACCTATATAAACAGTAGAAGTCATGGATAATCTTCTCCATTGCCTTTCTGGAAGATGTGATAGATCCTAGGGCGTCCAGGGCAGTCATCTTGGTCTATAGTTGGCAAAGGACAGGCAGGCGTTGCAAATGCTCCTCCCAGCTTCTACTGCATTTTCCAGTATTTCTGTTCTTCTCTCTTTGAGGTCTTCCTTTATCACTTCTCTGCACTGCTTTGCAAGCTTGGATGTTAGCATTTGATGGCCTGAGGCTCGCGCCTTGCCACATTGGTGAATGAGCTCAAGGCGTTTTGAAGACAGGCATCCTTTTGTGGCTTTTTCTCTCTTGGCATTCTTCGCACAATCATGGAGGTGCTGAACCAGTCCGGTTGTATTCTTCATCGATGTCATCAATGATGGTATCTTCCCATGTTGCCGCAGTGGTGCCAAAGAGTTCCCAGTTGGTGGTTAATCTTCTTAAACTTTGCAGCTTTTTCTCCCCGTTGAGTGAAGTAGAATTTTGCACAAAGGAGATGGTTGTCCGATCCTGTTTGGAATTTTGGGAGGACAGCATCAGTCAGGCAAAACCGTCGATTGAAGATGATGTGGTCAGTTTCATTGTGGAACTGTCCACCAGGGGATTCCCATGACCAGTGTTTTGATTCAGTCTTCTGGAACTGTGAGTTCCATGAATGATCTTGGTGGACATGATGAACTCAGATAATCTCTTACCTTGTTCGTTCCATTCTAGGTCAGGGGCCCCAATGTGGAGTTCTTAGGCTGGTCCCAATGTGGAGTTCTTCGGCTGATCTTCTCAGTTGATCTTCTTCGGCTGATCTTCTCCCAAAGAGGAATCGAGGGGTGGAGGCGATAGCCCAGCGGGTGGAGCGTTTGCCTTGCACGCTGCTGGACTATGCTGGCCGGGTTCAATCTCCGGCATCCCATATGGTCCCCAGAACACCGCCAGGAGTAATTCCTGAGTGCAGAGCCAGGAGAAACCCTGAGCATTGCCGGGTGTGACGCAAAAGAAAAAAAAAAACAAAGAGGAATCGAAAGAGCTATACTTGGAATATCACGCCTCACTCAAGTGAAAGAAGGAATCTGGAGCTCCGACCTCCGTCACTGTTCCAGAGTCAGGGACACACTGTCTCATTTGCCAAGGCATCGAAAATCAGATGGGCTGGACATGTAATGTGATTTGGAGATGACCGCTGGACTAGAGCCGTTACTGACTGGATCCCACAGGATGTCAAAAGATCACGTGGCCGCCCACCTACAAGATGGTCAGACTTCTTCGTCAAGACCCTGAATGAATGGTTTGAGGCTCTCTGTATTCATGAAGCAACCAGATGCCATTGGACTACACTGGCATGTTATAGGGTCAAATGGAAATATTACTGGCGCCCGCTTGAGCAAATCGATGAATAAGGGGATATCAAGTGATATTCAGTAATTTTTACGTATTTAGGTAATAATTCAAAAGTAGCACTGTGAAATTATAACTTATTTTGAGTATCCTGGATAGAATAAATTATTTAGTATGAATTATGATAGAAATTTCTGAGATCATCTACTTGCAATAAAAATATGTATTTAGAAATTCAGCTCCATTGGTTAGGGAAACAAAAAGCCAGAATACACAGAACTATATCAAATTATAAGGCTTCTACCTGGAAAAATGTATAAAAAATGTATGCATATACATCAATAGAATAAGCAATTCTGTTAGTTTAACCTATTTAAGTAATGATTGCTTATTTACCTACTTTCCCAATTGATTCACTCATATATAGAATATGAACAACTGTAACAGATGAACTGTATGAAAACAATAAAAATCATTCCTTACTTGATAAAACAATGGTGATAGCTACAGGTAGTGGGGAAAGTGGAAGGGATTGGACATAGGGGTCTTCTGGTAGTGGGATTGCATTATGACTTCAATTTAATATATATTGAATTATATACTTATATACTTATATATATAAGTAAATGCTATACATTTATATATATGCATACCTACATATACATACATATGTATGTCAAGACTCGCAGACATGGGGCAGAGCTGCTACTGACTCTCAGCTGCTCACGAGGCACCCGGGAGGGATGGTGGGTTCTAGTCCTGGCCCACCACCCCAGCAGAGCCTCGCAACAAGCCAGACGACCCCCCACTCCATGAGGGCCTCCATTTTCCACATCGGGACTTCTCTCTTGTCAGACCTCAACCCAGCAGACCAGCTTATCAGCGCCCGGCTCGCGTGGCCGCTGCGGCCTTGTGGTTCATCAATAAATGCTGGAGTTAGAGATGCCTACAAGAGTATGCTACCTGCATGGCAGAGCCTGGCAAGCTACCCGTGTTGTATTTGATATATATGCCAAATACCAGTAACAATTATAGACTCATTCCAGGATGGATTGAGGCTCTTTATGTTCCTGGAGCAAGCAGATGCCTTGGGCTCTACTAGCATGAGACAGGACATATGGAGATGTTACTGGGGCCTGCTCGAGCAAATTGATGATGAACGGGAAGACAGTGATACAGTGATACAGTGATATATGTCAAAGTGTTAGACTATACCTCTAAAGTTCTAGTGTAGTCTTGTTTAGCAAATGATAGATCAATAAAAAGGTAAAGCAAATAAAAGCAAAATGTCTACTAAAATGTGTACTACTGAGATACGTATAAATAAATGATTGGTTATACAAATAAAATTAAATGCCCAATATGATAAAATGCCACCAGAAAAGAATTTATGATCAGATATCATTTTAAATGTATGCATGAAAATTATTTGTGTAAATTTGTACCATTCTAAGATATTGTCTTTTTTAATAGTTGATGTCTGAGGTTTCTGAAATTGTAATCTTTGTTTAATAATATTCCTTTGTGATTAGCAAACAAAAACTCTCAAACTAAATAGTAATAAAGGGATCTCAGTATAACAAAGTCAATTTATAACACCTCTGCAGTTTACTTAATATTTCATGATCTAAAACTTAAAAGCCTTCCCTCGAGTATCAAGCCCAAGGCAAGGTTGTCTACTTTCACCACTGTTATTCCATATTTTGTTAAGTCCTAACCACAGCCATCAGGTAAGAAAAAGAAATCAGGCCTGAGATACAGTACAGTAGATTGGGTGATTGCCTTGCACATGGCTGATCGGGGTTTGCACCCAGGCACTTTATCTGGTGCTCCAGGAGTGATGTCTGAATACAAAGACCAAGAGGTAACTCTAAGAATTGCCAGGCATGGCCCCTAAACCTAAAGAGAAAACATGCAAAAATCCCCCAAAAGCAAAAATAAAAAAAAGTGATCAAAACCAGCCTTGCTGTGCTTTGGATTGCACAGTCACCACATTTTTCTTTGAGACTTCTAGGATCATATTTGGTAGTGTCCAAGGGATTGGGTAATACCATGGATCAAACTGAGGTGAGCCACATGCCAGGAATGTATCTTAACCCCTGTGTTATCTCTCCCATCTCTACATGTTAATGCTATTGGATTTAGTTGGCTTTTACCTTTACTATGAGCTTGTTTTGCTTAAGCACGTAGTATGCATTCAAGGTATCTTAGTGAGCTAAATAAATACAAATCGTTGTGGGCTAAGGCCTTCTCTTCCTAATTAAAAATAAACCATTGTAAAACAGAAACCTTTATTCAGTGAGTCTGCCTGTGAAAATTCTACATCCATCATTTTTATTTATCAGACAGCAGGAACAAAAATTCTGCATGTTTTCATCAACAAACTGACAAATACTTGTGAAATGAAAACAATGATTTGACAAAAACAGTAAGATTGCACTTCATTATTCAGAGTATGCTAATATTATGGTAAGCTCAGTGAGAAGGAAGTAAGATCAATATAAGAACGCAAAAATGTAGTTTCTTTTTCAAGTTTTGAAAGAATTAATATGATTTTGTCTAAATTTTATTTTATTTGACCTGTCATCAATCCAATGTAAAAATATTGTTTGCAACCTTGTAAGAAATTTCTTACTACTAAATTTAATTTAATTTGTTAACTAGTTTTATTTTAACTCTCTATTCCAAGATAAAGCTTCTGAATTTTATTTTATTTAAGTCTCTGAAGTTTATGTACAAATTCCAATTCTATCATAAACATCATTGGATATTGAGAGTTGAAGAGAATGTGTTTCTATTCAGCTCTTATCTCATTACTAGCGTTTTAAGAGTCTGTATTCTTGTCATGTCTTTGACATTTATATCAGGTACAATAGAATGAGCTTAAAATAAAACAAGTGATACATGCAAGGTTTGCAACCTCTTTCTGGCAAGGTTCTTATCTTTTCAGTAAGCCAAAGAACTTTCACCATATATATATATATATATATATATATATATATATATGCTTTTTGGGTCACACCCGGCGATGCTCAGGGGTTACTCCTGGCTCTGCACTCAGGAATTACTCCTGGCGGTGCTCGGGGGACCATATGGGATGCCGGGATCGAACCCAGGCCGGCACAGGCCAGCCGCATGCAAGGCAAACACCCTACCCACTGGGCTATCCCTCCGGCCCATACCCTATATTTTTTCTTCAGGAGAAAACTTGACCTTATTATGCCCCATATATTGTTGACACTTAAGCAACAATAACAAGGATTTGTGTGAGTGCGTCTGTGTGCATAAATGTTTTCATTTTTAAAAGTTACAGAGGAAGCCTATCCTATAGCTTATAATTCTTAGCATTTTCTGCTACTTTTTATCAGAAAATGTATTTTCAAGGTCATTTCTAAAGCTGGATTCACGTAGAAGTAGCATGTTCAATTTTATGTGCTTTCTCTATAATAGAGAGGAGTAACACATTGACAGACTAAAGGAAGAGAACAGTTGAACTTTATTTCAGATTCACGTACCTAACGCACCTTGAGTCTTCACCATGAACCAATACTTCTAATTTGTTTTACATTTAATTTGGTACAAGAAAATGAACAAAAAGCTTATCTAAATTAAGTGAATTACCTCCAATCATCCTGGAGTTTGGTACTAGACAAGAATTGAAATATGTTTGTAGGTACTGACACCATATGTCTTTGTAGTACTCTTTCCAAATATCATTTTAAATAATTACTTTACTATAGTACTAAAGCATCAAAATTAGATAAAAAAAAAAGCTAAATCAAATATAGCATGAGAGGGTATGTTCTTGATTGGCAAATAGGAAAAACCTATACTTGCATCCCTCTATAGTCATGGCAAAAATTACAACAAAACTGGGATCAATCTGGACAGAAATGGACTGGAATGTTAATAAGCAGCACTTCCATGGCGTAAGACAGAGCCCCACTAGATAGATCTCCGCTATAGAAAAACCGTTGCCATGTAAGGAACTTCTCTGAGGAAAAGAATATCAAAGGTTCTGATGATTGAAACATTGCCTGGGGAATCAAAGTTATGTTTTATGCTGAATATCCAGCACCCTAATCCTACAATAAATACTAAGAGTACTGGAATGTGAGACAATTTACAGGGTGTAAATAGGAGAGTAAGTCACCATTTGGTAACTATAGGCAAACTCTGAAGCACCTTATTACAACTCACTTTCCATACTAACATATCCTAAATGGCAAGTTCCAGCCACCCACAGAAAATAGATGAATTAACTGGAGACTAATGGGCGTATACCAAGATTGAGCTTTTGCATGGTGCCAGGTTATTGCCCAGAGTTATGTTAATTTTGACCCCACAGTCTCTTCTGGACACTAGCAATTATAAACCCGATTTCACTCTCCAGGCAAGTAGACCTCCGTGTTATAACTGCTGCAGAGCACTTATGAGCACCGCCTTGTGACTCCTACACAGGACCAGTCAAACTCAGAGCTACATGCTTCCTGACTCTTATGTGCCTGAGTCCTTAATTGCCACAGCAAGTACATCTGAGCTGTGTAAACTTCCTGATGATGATTTGAAAGCAATGATCTGAATAATGTTCACTGGAACGAGAAAATAAATGTAACAGAACTTCAACAAGAGTAGAAAAATTATGAGAGATAAGTAAACATGAGTCATTGGACTAAAAACCACAGAATTGAACTAAAAATACAGTATATCAAAACTCAGAAGAAGAATGGAAGACAGCAACACTTGAATCACTGAATTCAAGGATAAAGGATAAAAGAACAGAGAAGAAATAATTCAAAACAAATATATGTATATATTATAATTCAAAATGAATATATGTATCACTTGAATCACTTGAATCACTTGAATCCCGTTATTCATCGATTTGCTCGAGCGGGCGCCAGTAACATTTCCATTGGACCCTATCACGTGCCAATGTAGCCCAATGGCATCTGGTTGATTCAGGAATATGAAGAGCCTCAAACCGTTCCTTCAGGGTCTTTACAAGGAAGTCTGACCATCTTGTAGGTGGGCGGCCACGTGATCTTTTGATATCCCTTGGGATCCAGTCAGTAATGGCTCTAGTCCAGCAGTTGTCTCCAAATCGCATTACATGTCCAGCCCATCTGATTTTCGATGCCTTGGCAAACGAGACAGCATCCCTGATTCTGGAATAGCGACGGAGGTCAGAACTCCGGATTCCTTCTATCACTTGAGTGAGGCATGATATTCCAAGCATAGCTCTTTCGATTCCTCTCTGGGAGACCCAAATAGCATTCTCATCCTGCTTTTGTAGGGCCCAGGTCTCTGAGGCGTATGTTAATGCAGGGAGAACGGTGGAATCAAAGAGATGTGCTTGGAGACGGAGGTTCTTTTGTCCTTTTAGCTATTTCTTCGATGCCTTTGAAGGCATTCCATGCCACTCTCTTCCTCCTGCGCAGCTCAGGTTTTAGGTTGTTCATCATGTTGATTTCTCGACCTAGGTACACATAACTGCTACATTCGGAGATGTTTGTTCCATTGAGAGTGAATGGGGCCTCTGGAACTAGTTCATTCTTCATGAACATAGTTTTCTTTAGATTCAGCTGTAGACCTACCTTTCCACATTCTCGGTCAAAGTCAGCCAGCATTTGTGCCGCTTGGCTAATGTTTGGCTAATGTTTGGACACGGGTACACCCGGCAGAATATATGTATATACACATAAATATGCATATATGTATACAAATATATGTGTGTATAGATATACATATATACATATATATATGTATACGCACAAACATATACACACATATATGTATATATTATTTATGATATAAAAGATCAATGGTACAGGAAATGGGAAGCAAAGCTAGTCAAAGCTACAGAATACACACTTTGCTTATACTGGATACTTTTCAACCCCAGACATTATATGGACCAAGATAGTACTTGGGTAGAGCACCAGTGAGTATTGTTGGTGTGATTCTTCTGATCCACGGTGCTGCTGTACCTGAGAAGCTTCACTTTCCCAGATCTGAGTTGACCATTTAGGCTCTTATAGCTAGGCTATTACCAGAAACAAGAATATCAGGGACTTTTTTTCTTTCTTTTTTTAAAATTTCTTTTTTTTGCTATTGCTTTGTTTTGGAGGTTATATCCTTAAGTGCTCAGGGCTTACTCCTGCTCTTATGCCCAGAGATAACATGGAGGGGTTGAGGGTGGCAGAGTACCACATGGGAAGCTGGAACTGAAAGCCGGCCAGCCCTATTACAAGGCAAGTGCTCTACCCACAGTACTATCTCTCCAGCCCAAAGGGGCTTGCTTTTTTTTAAAATGCTCTTGCTTTCACTTACAATCTCTGAAACATATAGAGGGCACCTAGTATTCATATATAATGAATACATAGGTAAATATATATTTATATTACACACACAAAAGGAAATTATACTTTGCTGTGTTTTCAGGTTGAAAACGAATTTTAATCAGTCATTGCTTAGTAGCTACTTAGCAGAGACTTTAAAAAAAGCACTTTCAAAGAGTTATAAATAGTATTATAAATATTATTATAATTAGAATTATAAATAGTAATAAAAATCATCCTCATTTCAAGAGTCTGGAGGAAGACGTTGTTAGCAATGCATTTATATTTATTATTATAAAATATTCCAAAATATACACATCTATTGTTGGGGTCATCAAATAGTTTGGAAAATGTGAACTTGGATGTGAAAATGCCACTTAAACTACCCTCTATTCCCATTCTTGCAAAAGGCATGCAGAAATGGCAAAAAAGGCATTCCCTTTTCAGTCAGTAAAAACTTACTTTGTGCATTATCTTCTGAATTTAATTTTTTTTCTGAATGATAACTTTTCTCTGCCATCCAAGTACAAAAAAGTCCATGGTAATTTTCATGATGTCTGATTCATTGTCCATAGTTTCTTCGTGTGTAGTTTTAATTAAATCTGGAAAGGCTCACTTCTACCACTGCCAGGAGCTCAGCATTTTCAGGTTATGCTCTTGGTATCCAGTCTATAATAGTGTGTCTTGCTGTGTTAAACAGCTATTCAGTATGTATAGTTGTTGGGCTTGACCTTTTCATCTCTGGTATTCAGATTAACAGAAGGTAGAGTGGTGAGAGACCTCACTGATGAAATTTTTGTGCTTGATTTTTAATTCAAAATATGGGGGTAATAATAGTGCTTAGCTTAAGCATCTCCATTTTAAAAGTTCTGTAATTGCTAAATTATAATAATCACAATCATGAGAGATGACTGTGAGGGAGGATGTCAGGAAATAATACTTTTCTGTTTTAAAAGGATTTTTTTAATTTCATCTATTTCAAAGTGTGCCTGCTTGAAGCAATATACAGCCAGTATTTCAATTATGCAGTTTTTAAGAGGCTATCACTGCAATCACTTACTTGGAAATTATGAAGAATTTTCTACCCTTCCCCATCCCGTCATATAACAGTGTGGGCTTCATTCTTTTGAGTTTGGTAATCAGTAGCAGGATAGTTGCAAATGCTTTGAAGTTGATTAGACACTGGCTTCAAAACCATCATAAAGAAAGATTATTTTCATTTCATATATGTGTGTGTGTGTGTGTGTGTGTTTGTGTGTGTGTGAGTGTGTGTGTATGAATAAATGTAATGTTCATAGGCACAGTGTTTGGTTTGGAGATCATATCCACCAATGTGTGGTACAACTTATTAAATATAGTTTTTAACCCTAAGGCACTTGACCTGCTGTTTTCTTTAACTGCTGTAAGCAGAACTAGAATCTGAAAGTTTCATTGTTTTGTTGCCTTTGGGGAGATGAGGAGTCCAGGAGTGGGGAGGCAGCTGCCATTCACAAGCCGCTGCCCTTCAGCTTGAGCACTGTGACCTTAGCATTGAGATGCTCGGGGGAGGTCAGGACTCATTAAACTCTGCACAAGCTCCTGGCATGGACATTAAGTGCTCAGCTCCCCCCAGGTTCCTTGGTTCCTTGTCTGTTTTCACAGAATAGAATTTCAAGAAAAAAAGAGTGAAGCAAAACACTTTATTTGGGAAAGATGAGAGAAAAGAGAACTGCATAAAGTCAATGAAAGAAATTACAGGGGTCCCGAGTTGTGTTAGGAGCAGCCTCTGAAGGAGGCGCTGCAGAATGGGAAGAGTTACACTGAGAATAAAGATAAATCACTTCAAGATAAAGTGCTCACCACAGTTTGCTTTTACAAAACTAGTTTCAAGGGCCTTTTCCCAAACTTTAGGACCCAGGGCTTTCTATGCAGATAAGTCTATTTGCAGGGCAATGGCCAAGGAAAGACGTTGACCTTTTGGTGGCCTTTCTTTTCACTCAGGGCATTTGTTTCTGCGAAGTAACTCCCCTACTCCCAGTATCCTGCCTAATCTGTTTGGGAGGGTTTCATTCAAAGTCTTAATGGCTTTAGTCAATGCTGAATCATCACCTAAGGGGATCCAGTCTCTCTTCTCATTTTAGTTGCTGGCAGAAGGGCTAAAGCAGAGTAAATCTTGTTAGATTATATCTTGGTTTTATCACTTCTCCACACCCAGGAGGTCTCCACTACCTGCCTGCCTGCTTCAGTTTTCACCCTATGTAGTCTATTGCAAAACATATTTAAATGCTTAAAATTATACATTTCTGCTTAAAACTTTGAAAAGTTTTTAAAGATGGATATCAAAAATACCACACAAAAGAAGATAAGTAAAAAGAGAATTTCACAATATCAGGTAGCAGCAGGCTGAAAAAAAGACCAAAGTTAAATAGCTTGATAAATTCATCTAAAAAAAGTCAGATACTCCTCCTTTGTGGTATAAAATGTTGAAATCAGCATATTTGAATAGACATCTAAATATTGATAAGCAATCAGTATAACTCACAAGTAAAAAGCAATAAAATGTGTGTACATATTATATATGTAAATATATGTATATATATATATATATATATATTACTTCATAATACATACAAAGTCCCACAGAAGCATCACAAAGTTGGAAATAAAGACATTAGGGATTTTTTGTTAAACTAAGAATTTTCTAGGTGGTTAAACTGAAGTTGACTGTCAAGAACCTCAAAAACATAAAGAATAAATGACAAGAATGTCATGTATTCTTTAATTTTGCTTGTGTTTTCTATTTTTCGATTCAACATATTAGGAACCTAGGGAAATTTTAACCATAAGGAACAGGCTTCTCTTCTGAAAAGCAATAGAAACTATGGAAAAACGTTAATAAATGCTTTTAAGTGGATGAGATATCCTGAAAATTAGTAGATGTTATTACCATTGTGGATGACATCATGTAAAGAGCGGAGCAGGGAGGTGGTAGCAAGACATTATAGGTTTTCTCTCCAATTGGGCCATATGGGGTCTTCAAGGTAAAGAGAAGCACATCACATGGACATTGTCAAGAAGAATTCAGACAGAACTCTTGGTGTCCACCTTCATGTCCTTATTAGAGCTCTGTTTTTCTTGGAGTTTCTCCTGCTTTTTTATTCAGGCTGGTGCTGTTGCCAGTGAGAATCCTTTGTTCTCATATCCACAAAGTGGAAAAGAGGATTTGGTCATAATGCTGATTGGATACTTTACAACTACTGAAAAAATAACTTCATTTGGTTGGTTTTATTGCTTCTTGAGAACTCACTGCAAGACTGTCCCCATTCAATTATTATTATTGATTATTAAATGATGTTAGAAATTAATCTTGTCTCTCCCTCTCTCTCTATATATATATACATATATGTATATGTAAGTACTATCATTATCACTATCTTCCCATTCATCATCTATTTGCTAGAGCGTGCACTGGTAATATCTCCATATGTCCTGTCTCATGCTAGTAGAACCCAAAGGCCTCCGCTTGCTCCAGGAACATTAGAGAGCCTCAAACAGTTATATTAGGTCACGGGAATGACCTAATATAAATGTTAATGGTATTTGGCAAATCAAATACTACACGAGCAGCTTGCCAGGCTTGCAGTGCGGGTGGCATACTGTTGTAGTCACCTCTAACACAGCCCAGATCATCGACAGCCACCCTGCAGCAGTTTTTTTTTTCAATCTGGCCCAGGTATGCTGAACCAGAGACTCTCAGACATGGGGCTGAGCTGCTCCTTGCTCTCCCTTGCCCAGCTGCTCGTGAGGCGCCCGGGAGGCATGGTGGGTACTAGCCCTGGCCTGCCACCCCAGCAGAGCCTCACAACAAGCCAGACCACCCTCCCCTACTCCATGGGGCCCACCATTTTCCACATCCAGACTTCCCTCTCGTCACAACTCCACCCAGCAGACCAGACTATCACGGCCTGGATCATCGACAGCCACCCTGCAGCAGTTTTTTTTTAATCCGGCCCAGGTATGCTGAACCAGAGACTCTCAGACATGGGGCAGAGTCTGAGAGTCTCTGGTTCAGCATACCTGGAGGCAGAGTCTCCATACCATGGGGCAGAGTCTCAGACAATGTGTCTGAGAGTCACATTTAAAGGTGACTATATGTAGGTACATATATATAAATATATAGATACATACATATGTGCATATACCTATACATACTTTCTAAATACATATATTTATATACATATACACATGTATGTCCTCTGAGTATAATTTTTATTTCAGTTATGCTTAGAAGATTAAAATGAGTTTTAAAATAAAACATGTAATGTAATAAATATATGATACCAATTACAAAATAATTTTCTATTTTAATTTTTCAAGTTTTAGAGAATCTTGGAACTTTTCCAACTTAGTACTAATTGATGAGGTTTCAACTCCATTGAATGTTAAATCTGCAAAAGTACACTAATATTAAAAATTACAAATTAGAAATTTGTCAGTTATTTAGTCTACTTAAGCCAAAGTAAAGAAAGAAAAACTGTTAACTAAATAGCTTCACCATTTAAAATGGTAGTTACCCTATAAGTGGCAGGAAGCGTTTTGTATTATTACTACCTTATCTCTGTATTTAAAGACACACTCTGTCAGCAACACCATGAGTTGTTACCTGGATATATGTTTTCTCTAAGAACTGCCAGTAGGATGTTGCCTCTGCCCCTTGCCCTCTGCTCTCTTTCTCTCGTATGTTTTACTCATCAGTATAACAATTATAACCCAGAATAGAAATAGATGTAAGGAAGATTAAGAAATAGATGTAAGAAGTAGATATAAGGGACAGAATTCTATAAAGGACTAGTCATTCTGAGAAATGGGCATATGTGGGATAAAATTTGGTCATAGGTGAATTTACACAAGATTTTTTTTAAAATATTTTGTTATACCACCATGAGATATAAGATTAAAACGTTGTTCATGTTTGGGGTTTCGGTCACACAGTGTTCCAGCATCTCTCCCTTCACCAGTGCCCATTTCCCACCACCGATGTCCCCAATTCCCTCCCCCCTCCCATAGCCTTCCTCTATGGCAGGTTCTTTATCGCTTTTCTCTTTTTCTCCCTCTCTCTCTCTTCCTTCTCTTACACTAAGGATTTTTTTTTTTTCAGTCATCAAAAACGGGGAAAATCTCTTTCTTTGAGACTGAAAGACATGTTCAATGACAGCTTCTCCTGTCCATCTACATTTTGGTCACTATCTGAGAACATTCTGATGTCAAGGATTTTGCAACTCTGCCTCTTGTCTTTCATTACTACCTGCTACCACCCATTCCCAATTTAAGGACTCTTAAGGGTCAGGAAATTATAAAACAACTTAACTGGAGGTTTATATTTTGAGGCTAAAAGTCTCTGAGAGAAACTTCCCATTCCATTTCATTGACTGTGATTGGGCCAAAACCGAATTTTCTTTTCTTTTTGGGTCACACTCGGCAATGCTCAGGGGGTTACTCCTGACTCTTCACTCAGAAATTACTCATGGTGGTGCTCGGGGACCATATGAGATGCCGAGGATAGAACCCAGGTGGGCTGCGTGCAAGGCAAATGTCCTACCTACCTGCTGTGCTATCACTCTGGCCCCAAAGCTGAATTTTTTTTTTTTTTTTTTTTTGCTTTTTGGGTCACACCCAGTGATGCTCAGGTGGTACTCCTGACTCTCTGCTCAGGAATTACTCCTGGCAGTCAGGGAACCATATGGGATGATGAGGATCGAACCTGGGTTGGCTGCACACAAGGCAAATGCCCTACCCACTGTGCTATCACTCTGCCCCCCAAAGCTGAATTTTAAGAACACCTTTGTACTGATAAATACCCCAAGACAATGATTGTCAGTACTGACCAAGGGACACTAAGCAATGGAAGCCATTTGGTCATAAGCATTAAAAAATTCTCATTATTGACAAAATCACATTCCATGTTGTATCTCTGGCATTTTCTGTATATATGAGGTATGTTCCTTTCATGTTCCTCATTGTGCAGGTCCTCTGTTTTCTCCCCAAAACTGCTAGAATATATATAAACTGTCGCATTACTCTACCTCTCCTGGGCATAAAACCAAATTCCCTACTTGCCTATTCCAAAGTTGCTCTCCAGACCATGCTGGTGTTCAGTCTTCTCAATTTAGTTTCCTTGCCAGTAAAGTTCCTCTTTTTTTTTTTTTTTGAGTTGTTCTTGTGCTTTTCCTAGGACGACACTGGTAAAGAGGTGGACCTGCAATCACTGGGCCAATCATACTTCTGACATACTGATAAATGATGAATCATGATCACTTAAGTTACCTAATAATTAGAATGTTTCCTGCTTCAGATCTTCAAAGTCAACGTGGTTTTTGTTCAGCCAGAATGTTAGACCCTTCAAATCTGCTTTGCTAAAACCTTATACTATAAAGGTAAAATATTTGCCTGTCATGAGACACATCCAGGTTCAATCCCTGGTGCCATATATAGTCCCTGAGAACTTTTAGGAGTCAGTGACCGGTAAGCAAAAAAGCCAGGATAAGGCCTGTGTCTTGCTGGTGTGGCCCCAAACAATAATAATAACAACAAAGAATAACAATGCTTTGTATTTATTATTGCAAATGTAAATTTCTCCCCATATAATGGTTGAAAATCAGAGTCATTATTGGAGGAGCAGGGGAAGCTGAGCCACAATTTGGTCATTTCTTTCCCCCTGGAAGCCTTGAACTTTAAAACTTTGGAAAATTAAAATGCCTTTTTTAATCTATGAAAAGAATTATATACTTTTTGGTTGGTTATTCCTAAAGTAAAGCAATAGATCTACGTGGGTGGCAAGAGAAAAACCCAAGTTAATCTGTAGTTCATTGTATTACTCCTTCAGCACTCACAAAGTGGGATATATTGTGTTAAAATTTGAGGATAAAATGGGAGAAAAATTATTTACAGCTTCTGTATTCTTAATACCTAAGGAACAAAAATCATGCTGTTAATATTTATGAAGTCAGAAATATTTGTGAGAAAGCAGAAACTATGGCATGATAGTTTTGAAATTTTTTGTCATGGGTTTCGGGGAGGCACAGTGTTTGGGCCTGTGCTCAGGTCTCACTCAGGGCTCTATACTCAGGGATCACTACTGGCTTTGCTCAAGGAACCATATTCAGTTCTAAGGATCAAGCTAGAATCTATCTTGTGCAATTCACGTGACTTTTTTTAAAACTCTCTCACCAGCTTCAGTAATTTTTTTTTAGCAAAGGCATTAAGGAATCATAAAGTTAGCTAAGTGGAAAGAGAGAGATGAAAAACCTCAACAGGATATAACTAGAAAACTCCTGAAGTCCATAGGATTCCACAGAAAATAATGGAAAGGCTATAAGTAGGTAGCAATAGAAACTATAAAATAAAGTAGTTGGAGGAAAACCAGGATAATAAGTGGGAGAGGCAGCAGGAAGTAAATGTTAAATCCAGCTGGAAACACAAATCTGAGAGAATATTAAAGCATATGATGGATTTTGTATGGATTGCTGTAACACCACCATCTCAGTCCCAGGAATCAGGTAAAACCTTCATGAAAATATGAAATTTGAAAAATTTGGAAAAGATATGAAATATGAAAAATTCTCTCACCTATAGTGAGAGAATAAAGGAGTAAAATACATTATTCTAAGCAGGTGTAATGTTATAAATAATAGTTCTCATCCTGAGAATCAAATCTTACCTGCATTACACTATTAGGAAAGACCTGTTAAATGTTTTGGGATTAAAATTATACTTGCGTGATCAAAACAATCTATATAATGGAATACTATGCAGCTTTTAGGAAAAATGAAGTTATGAAATTTGCCTATAAATGGATGGATATGAAGAGGATCATGTTGAGTGAAATTAGCCAGAAGGAAAAGGACAGATATAGAATGACTGCATTTATTTGTGGGATTTAAAATATGCATACATACATACATACATACATACAAACGTATATACGTATATATACACATCTATGTATCATATACATAGATGTGTATCATAGATATATACATATCTATGATATGTATATATACATATCATATATATATATATATATATATATATGATACCAATATCCAAGGCCAGGCAAAACATGGATTAGGAGTTCTTGTCAATAGATGAAATCAACCACAAGTGTATGGGAGTCAGAGGTCAGGTAATACAGAGAAGGGGACAGTGTGCTAATAATCATTGGAAATGATAATACCAGCCTAGAACTCAGCACTAAATATAGGCAAAGGGATATACATGACAACCTTTAAATGTATGAATGTACATATTGTAAGTCATAATGTGTAAGAGAAGGAAAAGAGAGAGAGAGAGAGAAAAAGAGGTAAAAAGGCCTGCCAGAAAGTGAGAGTGAGTGAGAGAGAAAGAGAGAGAGAGAGAGAAAAAAGAGAGAGAGAGGAGGCAAAATATCTGCATAGAATCAGGCCAAGGTGTGGAGGGGGGAGGGAATGAGGGGACATTGGTAGTGTAAAATGGGCACTGGTGCAGGGATGGGTACTGAAAAACTATGACCGAAACCCAAACATGAACATCTTTGTAATTGTATATCTCACGGTAGTATAATAAAATAAACAAAAGGGTCTAATTGAAATAAATTTTTGTGTTAATTAAAAAAAAATGGGCAAAGGCTTCTGTGTACAAGGACACCGATAAGCATGAAGATAAGGGTGCCTGAGACAGCCTTACAGCTCCTATCTTGAGGCCATCTTAAAAAAAAACAAACAAACTCACACATAGCTGACACTACACCGTAGAAGTGGAAGAACTATAGGTAGTGAAATAAACCAGTCAGAAGCTTTGAGCTTTATGCTCATGACCATCTTTAAGCTTCCAGCATATTTTGCCATCATCTACCTATGAAGCAGAGTTAAGAAAAAAGTCTGCATCCTAAACACCATTTTATGCTAGTCTTCCAACTGTGTAACTCCCCAACCCTTCTACTGCCAATGGAGTCATCTGCTTATATTGCTGCTATCTGGATTTCCGACAGTGAAGCAAATTTTAATTGTATATGATTAGATGAATTCATAAGTGGAAACTTTTCATTCAGGTAGGAGTTAGAGCAGCGAGAAATCCAAGCTACTTCCATCAGTGCTCTTGATTCCATTGCTGTGAGGGGATGAGACAGGGACAGACAGGAGGAGAAATCAATTAAATAGATTCAATTAGAACAGAACCTCCAGCCAGTTCTATTAAGGACTCAGAAGTACAAAGAGTCTTTAGAAGTTTACTCTTTGTTTGGCCATAAAGTCAACTGTCCTATCCTACTATCATTAAGTAAGTGGGCACATCTTCCTTCTTAACTCAAAGGCATCAGAGCTAATTTTCCCCCATAAAAGGCTTAAAGTTGATATATCAAAAATTCTTGGAAAGATATACTGAATGCAGAATGAAAAACAAACCTTTCTGGGCTGAAATTATTGTTATTAACTTGTCCCACCCCAAAAAAAAATCCTTATATCCAGATTGAACCTTTAATTGGAAACTTGAGTAATTGAAGATTGAAGTCTTGAGTATTGAATAGCAGAATTTCCTTTTGAAGTAAAGGGATATATAAAATGCCACTGCTTACAATAGGTTACTTGTTCCAGACACAAACCAGTAAGCAGGAAGTCTGAGTGGGACCCACTAGGAGTAAAAGCCATAAATCACTCATCAATCACAATGGAAAGATAATTCCCTGTGCTTACCCTCCAGGAGATCTCATTAAGTCTCTATTCTAATACCCAGGTGTATACCATATGCTAACTTACAGCAACTCAGAACTTGTCAGCAGAATGCAGAGAACATCTGAGTGATAAGACAAAGCTATTCTAGGCCTGGCACGTTGCCATTCCTTTATAATATCCCCAGTCTCTCAAGGGGGGTCTTCTATTCAGAAAAGGAAATAAAAACCCAGACAAAGAGCAACACTGGGTTATTTACACTTTAGAATAATGATCTGTGTCCATTTGTTCCTTCTCTGAAGATGTTCTCATTTTCTAATGTATATTTTTTTTGGAATTTTTTACATACTGAGGCACCTGCTTTTGATCTCCAACAAAAGGAAACCCAAAAGTATACAAATATTCAGTGTTAAACAGAGAATGAGAGGCTAATTTAAGATGCTGGATAGAAGGCATGAAATTAATGTTTTGTAAAGTAAGTGATAAAATAATATTTTTAATAAGGAAAAGGGCCCTTGACAAGTGCTTCTGAAACATTAAATAAAATCAGAACTTAAAAAAATCTTTACATTTAGCAATAGAATTAGGTTAAAGATTTTAGGGACTAACATCTAAAAACTGGGAAAATTTTTTAACTGTCCAGTTTTGATAAGTTAGCAAATTTTACGGAACTTTTTTTTCTCACTTCAGAGAAAATAAGTCTTAGTTAAGTTTGCTGAAAATCTAAAGAGAGATATCATACTTTAATGTGTATTACACAGAAATTTAAAGTTAGAGATTATCAAAAGTATTTTATAGTTAAAAAAGCAAAAAATATTTTAAAAGAGCAACTCCTTGGTCAGTTTTGGGCTAATAATTCTTCAGAGGAAATTATTTGCTGAATCTGAATTGGTGTTATCTGTTTATTAATTTATTCAATAATTTTACTATATTGTTTAAGAATAGATCTTGTAAAGTTTATGCTTTGTTATGTAAATACTAATGGAGTGAATAAAAAGGAAAAGAAAACTAGAGATTTGATGATTTAAATGATGAATTACAGAGTAGGCTTAGTGTGGATTTAGGAAAAATGTGTAGGTATACCATCCATATTAAAATACAGACAAAACTTTGAAATTAGTGAGAGAACTAAATTGCATATTGAACATAAAATATGCTTATTTGTATTCGTTTTCTTTGCGGTATCACAAATATGACAGCAGTTTTATAAAGTCATAAGTCTTAAGGCCAAATAAAACCTGAGGAAAAGGTGAATAAAATAATAATATTTTGAAAGCTGGTAAGCAAAAGATTGGGCAGAAAATAATTTGGCAAACCTGAGTAAATTATAATTATGTCAGCCTTAGGGACAGCACAAAATAAAGCTGATTTAGGAATACTGGAAAGCTCAAAATTTGGATGTATAAAGTACTTATAAATGGCGTGGTGCAAAAGAATATCAGGGAATAGGAATACTGGTTCAATCTTATTTATACATTTTTGTTCACTTGATCACTTGATCACTTGATCACTTGACATCCTGTTATTCATTGATTTGCTCGAGTGGGCGCCAGTAACATTTCCATTGGACCATATCACGTGCAGTGTAGCCCAATGGTATCTGGTTGATTCAGAAATACGAAGAGCCTCAAACTGTTCGTTCAGGGTCTTGACAAAGAAGTCTGACCATCTTGTAGGTGGGTGGCCACGTGATCTTTTGACATCCCTGGGATCCAGTCGGTAACGGCTCTAGTCCAGTGGCTATTAACAAAAATACCTTTTTTGTTAATAAGATAAACTAGGTAGGCTGGACCAAGATAGGAGAAAGGAAGCAATTTAAGGTGGTCCTAGCACCCCACAACAAAACTGAGCTCCTTAAGGGAATTAAATGCAGAATCCTGCTTGGAGGCCCACTGAGGAAGTTCGTTAGGGAACCCAGACACCAAGCATCCTGGTTTGAAAGGTAAAGGGGCATGTTCCCACTGATAATATAGGTGGGACAGAAACTGTTAAGGTGTAAACTTTATCTTGGTAAAAGGGAGGGGTGAACTCTAAACCGGCAGCCTAACCGTAAACTGTACTTTTACAAAACCTGATCTGAAAATACAACTATGCTGGGTCAAATATCCAGGGTCAGCAATGATAGTAGACATATGGGATGAGAAAAAGCATAGGATATAAGAAAGTATTATAGAAAATATCATGTACATTGCTATTTTCAGAGTTTGAGTATAAATTAATAGAGAAAAATATGTATAAATGTAGAAGACAAAGAAATAGTTCATAAAGAGCAGAACATTTCAATAAACTGTAAGTAAACCTTTCACTAAGTTAAAAAATTACTTTTGATTCTGTGATTTATCATTTCAATCATCAAATCTCTAGTTTCCTTTTCTGTTATATAAATGAATGTTATATTTCTTGATTTTTTTAACCAGTTGACAGAATTTTGGTCTTATACAGATTAGTACAGATTAATGAATATATTTTCATTTTTATTTTGTTTTTGGGTCACATCTGGCTATGGTCAGCGGTTGCTCCTGGCTCTGCACTCAGAAATAAATCTTGGTAGTGCTCAGGAGATCATAAAGGATGCTGGGATTGAACCTGGGTCAGTTGTGTGAAAGGCAAATGCCCTACCCTCTGTACTATAGCTCTGGCCCTCAATATGATTAATTTATAGTGATCTAGTATTAAGTGATGTCTATCAGACAAGATGATAGTGTTCATTTGTATGAAACAAAACCATTATAAGTGATCTGAAAAAGATATGAAATGTCCCTTGTTCTAAATGACTAAATTGGATGAAGATAAAAGATTATGCAGTTTGTAGCCTACAGATCAAAAGAGAGTAATGAGCTTTATCTCAAAATATCAAATTTGATGTGATTATATTAATTCTTTCTTCTAAGTCTAAAGCTTTTTTGTAAAAGAGAGAGTACAAAGATACATGTGGTAATGACTTTAACAGTTGTAAAATATCTAAATGACTATTTTAAACATTTATCTCTTAAGCACCAGCAATAGGGCTGAGAGAATCAGAACTATATTTGTGATACATTTTTTAAAGATCTGAAACAAGGGAGTCTAATAATGTTGCAGTATTATTTTTACACAAATCATATATAATATGATTTGCCTGAATTAATAAAAGTTTTAAAATTTATTTCTTCAAAAGAGTAAATAGAACCAAAAGGTTATCAGAAATTGTTAAAAATATGGGCTCCTTACTCTTAAAGAAAAAATTTTTTGACTGAAAGAAGGATATGATAACTAAATGCATTTACATGTGGAAAAGTGTTTAGATACATAGCATTTTCAATATCAGTGGAATCAATTGTTGTAAATTAGCATAGTGTTTCTTAACAGGAGAGAGAATTTGAGTTAAAGTAAGAAAAAGATTTATGTCAATTGATTAAAATATAAAGAAATATCTTGGTGAATAGTTTTGCATTACTATATTATAGCACTAAGAACCTTATGTTAGTCACTATTAACATAAACAAAATTCTAGATTAAATTTCTACTTAGAATAGATTTTCTCAAGCTCTTATAACCTGGAAATGTCATAATTTTTTGTTTGTTTGTTTTAGAGCTGCACCCAGCAATGTACGGGGGTTGCTCCTGGAACCACCATTCAGTAATAACTCCTGGTGATGTTTGCGGGACCGTATGGGATACTGGGATCCAATATGGGATACAGGTAGTCCAATGCAAAGCAAATGACCAACGACTGTTTTATTGCTCTTGCCCAACTGTCATAATTTGTAAAGTCTTATCCCTTATCCTTTTTATCCTTAGCTTTATTTTTAAATAAAAATAAAATTTATTTTTTTAAAATATAAAAACAGGCAGAGTTGCTATTGGCTCTCCCTATGCTTAGCTGATCATGAGGCGCCCAAGGAGGAAGGCGGGTTATAGCCCTGGCCTGTCATCCCCATAGAGCCTTGCAAGAAGCCAGAGGAACCCCCACACTATGAGGGCAGTCATTCTCAACATCCAGATTCTCAGCTTGTCCAACTCCACCCAAGAGAAAAGCAGATGTCTCCCCGGTTCATCAGTAAATACACAAGATGAGAGCCTACTACTGAGAGTTTACCACCAGCAGGACAGTGCCTGGCAAGCTACCTGTGTCGTATTTGATATGCCAAAAACCAGTAACAGTTAGAGACCTTATTCCCATAACCTGAAGGAATGGTATGAGGCTCTTCATGTTCCTGGAATGAGCAGATGCCCTTTGGCTACACTAGCATGAGACAGGCCTTATGGAGATGTTACTGGTGCCCGCTCGAGCAAATCGATGAACAACGGGAAGACAAATAATATAGTGATCAAGTGAAAAAAAAAAAAACAGTTTGAGAAGGTTCAAGTTAATAATGCTACAATTACATGTTATTTAATTTTATTTATAGATGATGAGAATCTTGAAATGATAAGTGTGTTCACAAAAGTTCAGTTAAAGGGGCCAGAGCAATAGCCAGCGGGTAGGGCATTTGCCTTGTACGCTGGTCGGCCCATGCCGCCCAGGTTCGATCCCCGGTATCCCATATGGTCCCCCGAGCACTGCCAGGAGTAATTCCTGAGTGCAGAGCCAGCAATAACCCCTGAGCATCGCCGGGTGTGACCCAAAAAAGAAAAAAAAAAAGTTCAGTTAAAGCATGAGTAATAAAAAAAAAAAAAAGACTTGACTAGGTAAGTTTGTATGCTCCCAAATTCAGTTTTTCTTGGTAGGCCAAATTCTCTTTCCTTACAATAATAAAATCTAAACTCTTTTCTCCCCTTGATTATAATGGCCCCATTTCTCCTTAAACAAACATATTAGTAATCAAACAAACTCAGCTGTTTTAGAAAGGTAAATGATTTATTTTAAAGGTATATTCTATTATTTTCCATTTGTTTAAATGCAATGTATATGGTTAGTAAATGGGACTATTGTGCTAGATTTCTAGAGCCAAAGATGGGAACCAGAAATAGAGAAAAAGCTGCAATAGAGCAAAAAAAAAATCATAAAGTCAGTCATTGTATTAGTGGGTTTTATGCTTAATTTGTTGGAGAAAATTTGTTTATTAATCATGATTCAATAAATCATAGAGTTTAACATTAAGATAAAAGCTATAGATTTAGAAACCTTTGTTTAGTGTGCTTTTCTAAATTCCACAACTAGAAGAGAAAAGCAAAATCATAGAGAAAATCAGGAAAAAATGAGGAAGGATATTTAATCATAGGCTAAAATTGAGAAATTCTGTAAAACGCTCCAGAAAGAAAGCGTGAGAAAAATCCATTTGATAATTTTTTAAAAGTTAACAGGCTGGAGCAATAGAGGATAGGGTTGGACCCCATTTATGGCCCCCAGAACATAGGAGAGACCCCTGATTGTGGAATCAGAATTACATGCTGAACCTTGAGGTGTGTGGCCCTCCTCAAAAAAAAATGAATAAAAAGAAAAGAAAAGAGTAAAAAGAAATCCCTGACTGTATATGGTTGCACAAACAGAAGTGACTCCTGAATGCAGAGCAGAAACAAACCCTGAGTTCTGCTCCCACATGAAAATATCTTCATATCCTGTTACTGAGGAAGTATAAATCAGAACAATAGTATGTGAACTCAGTTCTGCAGGCCAGAATTGTTAAGCAAAAATTAGCAATTGTTAAGCAAAAATTAACATTGTTGATGATAATATCAGTTGATGCAACCATTATAACATAGAAACCTAGAAAACCATAGAAAACAGTGCAGAAATTCTAGACCTTTTATTTATCCTACATGTGAAAATTTACCCCTAAAATATGAAAACATGAAGGAAGGAAGACGGGAAGGAAGATAGGAAGGATGGATAGAAAGAAAGAAGGAAAAAAGGAAAAGAACAGCAGATTCTGTGCCAGCAAGAGAAAGAACTCACAACTTCTCAAGACAATGCAGACTCATAAGTATAAATGAAGAAGAGGATGAGAAATAGTTATGGGAAGTAATTCTAAACGATTGGCAATACCTCATCTGAATCTTAATATATTAAGAAACACATGTTAAGCCAAATACAAAATAGCCTATTAAACAATAGTTATTGATGCATTTAATTTGAAACAGATTGTAAAATGGAAGCACTCTTGTTTTGTGAGCAAAACAGATCAGTAATCACTTGAAAACAAAACTGACAGTGATAGAGTATAGTCCAACTGACTTTTTCCTTAAGGTGAAATTTTCCCATACAGATTCCTTAATATATTGGAGGACCTAACTAAACAAATTTATCTGTGGTTGATTTCAGCCACACACCTCTGTAGCAATGCTGACAAGAAAAATAGCTTAACAAGTGATTGAGGGAGAAAGATATTAAGGAAAACAAAATATAAAAAAGCTGAATCAACAGAGAAATACAGAGAATTAACTTTTTCTTCAAATAAGAATTTTTTAAAATCACTGTAAAAAAGTTCATAAATAGAATTTAACTCTAATACAAAATGTTATTAGAGCTAAAAAATGGTAAATGAGTTTTGAATGTAGTGATTATATTGTTTCTTTGTCATGATTTCAAATCTACCTAATTTTCTCTGATTGACAGTCTTAATATATATATCTTTCTGTAGAATTTTATTTATATTCTTTTTGCTTCTGTGTTAATATCAGTACAGATGAATCACTCTTATCACAAATTATTATTATTAAAGTAGCAGTCATTACACTGTTTTAGACATCTTTCAAAAAATCAGTTTGCTTATATATTACCTTAATTTCATCCTTAAAGATCTTTTCCTTTTCCCATATACTTCTACCTTTTGTTTCCATTAATAAGTCTGGTTTCCTCCCTCTTCCTTTCAGATAAGTGCTAATTGGTCTAGTATTATAAAGTGTGTTTGTTTTTAGTTTATCTTTTTCTTCAAATAATAAAATCACATGGTACTCCACTTTCTTTGTCTATCCCATTTCACTACCAGTAATAAATTCTGTGATGCATAAATGCTTTTGCAAATTAAAGGATTTTTAAAAATATTCCATTGTGAATCTATATCATATCCTAATTATGTACTCATCAAATTATATGTGTTTTGTTTTCTTTCTCAAACCATGGTGATGGTAAACAGAACTATAATAAATAAGGGATCTACATTCTTTGAGTTATTGTTTTCATATTTGGGGGTAAATTCTCACAGGTAGGAAAAATGAAAAGCATTGAATCTTTGCACTGTTTTCCATAAGAGCTGCATCAAATGATATTATTGTTAACAATGGGTTGTTTCTCATCTGGTTAACAATTATCCTAAGAGGACTGAGGCGTTAAGTTATTGTTTTCATTCAAGCATATTTTCACTTGCCCATTGGCCATCCCTGTTCCTTGTTTGGAAGATTGTCTATTCAGATTCTTTTGTCAACTTAAATCGAGTTTTCTTCTGTTTTTATGAGTTTGGGATTATTTTTGGATATTGGTCACTTGTTAGAAATATTATGTACAAATATGTTCTCTTATTTGGTAGAATATCTTTTTGCTTAGATGCAAGTTGCTTTTATTTTGCAGAATCATTTTAGTTTGATGTATTCCATTTGTTTAATTTTCTTTTCTGTTGAAATTGTTAATCCAGACACAATACTAAGGCAAATGTCAAAAATAACATCATTGATTTTCTACTACACATTTTGTGATTTCTGGTTACATGCAAATAGTTGAATTGTTTTCATATGTATAGTAACACATAGTACGTGTTACTATACTATATAATGAATGATGTCTTCTCAACATTATTTATTAAAGACACATTCCTTGCTTGTGTGTGTGTGTTCGGCTCAATACTTGATGCCAATAATTGATGCCATACACAAGACACATACTTGTGTGTGTGTTCGGCTCGATTTTCATAAATTAGCTGCCCATATATATGTGGTCCTATTTTGATTTTAAGCTGTCTTTCATTGATCTGCATACCTAGTTTTAGCCTAATACTAGTTTTAATTACAATGTCATGTAGTACAGTTTTCACTATCTTCATTTTAGTTCATTTTTCTCAAGTGGTTTTGTCATTGATGGCTTTTAGTTACAAATAACTTTTATGATATTTCTGTGCTATTTTATTTGGGATTTTGGTAGTAATTGCTTTGAATCAATTTCTTTCAGTAAGATAACCATTTTAATGATAAATCCAATGTAATGATCTAAATTTTTCAAATAAACAAAATGTATCTTTCTATATATATTGTGTCTTCTTTATTTATCCACATAGTATCTTATTTTTTCATACATACATTTTACTTCAAAGAATTACATTCAAAAGAATTCTTTTGAATGTGATTAAAAGTGAGATCCTCCCAAAATATTCATTAAATTTCTCTTCCTCCTAGTTGATTTTTGAATAATATTTCAATAGCATCTATTTAACCTTTAGTTTTATATCATTCCAAAATAGTATTAATTTATTATTTTTGGTATATTTTTAATAGTTTTACGTCTGTTGTCAATTTAGATACATGTTATATAATTTTCTTGTTAAACTGCTCTTGCTAAAACTTCCAATAACCTTCTTCTAGTGAATATTAGAACAGAGTTTCAGATTTCATCTATGAATATGTTGTGTATGGGTTAATCTTATATGCTATTTTGTAGTTTAAGACATTCCTTTTGTATCAAAGCTTTTTATTATAAAGGGGTTTGAACCTGTTTGATGCTTTTTCTGCATTAAGGTAATCATACTTTATGTCCTTCATTATTTTTTCTGTGGTGCATAACAATTCTTGGTCTCTGCATGGTCTTTCCAGATGTGCTGTTTGTACTTTTCCAAACACAGTGACTTGTTTTCATATCCTAGAAAAATATTTTTAGTTTGCTTTCAGTGTAGGTGTAGGGAGCACTACAACTGTAAGTTATTGTGAGTTGATCCTTAGCACCAAACTGTAGCCTAGTTATATCTTTAGCTGTGTTGTGATATCTGTATGATTCACTTTCCCTGGTGCCACATTCTCAGCAACATATCAAGGCAATGCCACAGCCAGGTGGGACCTATGTTTCTCAGATTGTGCTGGAACTCACTGGACAACACAGGAGGCCCCTTTCCTCTCTTTTCCCTACTGTCACACAGATAGATCACATGAGCTGGTCTGGAGCAAAGGGGCAGGAGGAAGGTAATAGTAGTGGGGTTACTGATGAAAGTGTAATGGGGCTTTCTGCTACTATCACTATCACTATCTTTCCGTTCATCACCAATTTGCTCGAGCGGGCTTCAGTAACATCTCCATATGTCTGTCTCATGCTAGTAGAACCTGAGGGCATCTGCTCACTCCAGGAACATAAAGAGCCTCAAACCATTATATTAGGTCATGGAAATGACTTAACATAATTGTTACTGGTATTTGGCATATCAAATACGACACGGGCAGCTTGCCAGGCTTGCTGTGCGGGTGGCATACTGTTGTAGTCACCTCTAAATACAGCATTTTCTGCTACTAATATTGTAAAATCTCTAATATCTATCTATCTATCATATATATATATATATATATATATATATATATATATATATATACATATATAAGACCTAAAACTGCGCAGGAGGAAGATAAAGGTATGGACTGCTTTCAAAAACATCGAAGAAATAGCCAAAAGAACAAAGACCCTCCAGCCCCGGGCACATCTCTTTGACTCCATCTTTCTCCCTGCATTAACATATGCCTCAGAGACCTGGGCCCTACGAAAGCAGGATGAGAATGCTATTCCAGTCTCCCAAAAGAGGAATCCAAAGAGCTATGCTTGGAATATCACGCCTCACTCAAGTGAAAGAAGGAATCTGGAGCTTCGACCTCCATCGCTGTTCCAGAGTCAGATCACTTGATCACTTGATCACTTGATCACTTGTCATGCCTTTATTCATCAATTTGCTCAAGCAGGCCAAAGTAGCATTTCCATTTGACCCTATCATGTGCCAGTGTAGCCCAATGGTATCTGCTTGCTTCAGGAATATGTTTGTTCAGGGTCTTGACAAAGAAGTCTGACCATCTTGCAGGTGAGCGCCTACATGATCTTTTGATGTCCTGTGGGATCTTGTTGGTAACAGCTCTAGTCCAGCAGTTGTCTCCAGATTGCATTACATGTCCAGCCCATCTGATTTTTAATGCCTTGGCAAATGAGTCAGCATACCTGACCCTGGATCGTCAACAGAGGTCGGAACTCCGGATTCCTTCTCTCACTTGAGTGAGGCATGGTATTCCAAGCATAGCTCTTTGATTCCTCTTTGTGAGACCCTAATAGCATTCTCATCCTGCTTTCATAGGGCCCAGGTCTCTGAGGCGCATGTTAATGCAGGGAGAATGGTGGAGTCAAAGAGATGTGCCTGGAGCCGGAGGTTCTTTGTCCTTTTAGCTATTTCTTCCACGCTCTTGAAGGCATGCCCCTCTCTTCCTCCTGCCAGCTCAGGTTTTAGGTCTTTCATCACGTTGAATTCTCAACCTAGGTACAGATAACTACTGCATTCAGAGATGCTTGTTCTATGAATATATAAATATATATAATATATAATTATATATTTTATATAAAATATATATTTATATATAATATATGATATATATATAATATATATAATATATAATATATAATATATAATATATAATATATGTTATCAAACAAGCACATTGTGAGAAAGTATTAAAATTAAAAGCTTTGCATAGGAGACATGGTATACACAGAGAATTTGCATTTAGGAAACAGGAATTTACTGTTGTTTGCTTGGGTTACTATAAGGAATATTTCTTATAGTATAATTATCATAGACATATCCTCTTGTTTATATTAGTTACTTTTAAAAAATTTATTCCAACTATGCAGCTGTTAGGAAAAATGAAGTTATGAAATTAGCCTATAAATGTATGGACATGGAGAGGATCATGTTGAGTGAAATTAGCCAGAAGGAAACATACATATTATGATATGAATACCCAAGGTCAGGCAAAACATAGATCAGGAGGTCTTGTCAAAGTTGGAAATTACCACAAGCGTATGGGAGTCAGAGGTTAGGTAAGACAGAGAAGGGAACAGTGTGCTAATAATTGTTGAAAGTGTTAATACCAACCTAGAACTGAGCATTAAATATAGGCAAAAAGATACACACATAACCTCTAAGTGTATGTATTACACTCTACAATATATAAGAGAAGGAAGAGAGAAAGAGAGAGAGAGAAAGTGAAAGAGATCAAAGAGATAAAGAATCTGCATAGAGGCAGGCTAGGGGAGGGGGAAGGAATCAGGGACATTGGTGGTGGGAAATGGGCAATGGTGGAGGGATGGGTGCTGGAACACTGTATGACTGAAACTCAAACATGAACATCTTTGTAATTGTATATCTCATAGTGGTATAATATAATATTAGAAAAAAAATTATTCCATAAGAAAAAAGCATGCAAAATGTGCAAGAACATGACCTAGAAAATTAAAACTGAATAGGCTTTTTATGTGCTCAAGAAACATATTGTCAAAATGAAACATTTTGTCAAAATTCTGAAGTTTCACAAAAGTAGTCAGGAGGGAGATAAGATTTTTATCTTATAAATGAATAAATAACAAAATTACTCACTTGATCACTTGACATCCTGTTATTCATCAAGCAGGTGCCAGTAACATTTCCATTTGACCCTGTCATGTGCCAGTGTAGCCCAATGGCATCTGATTGCTTCAGGAATATGAAGAGCCTCAAACTGTTCGTTCAGGGTCTTGACGAAGAAGTCTGATCATCATTAGGTGGGTGGCCACATGATCTTTGATGTCCCATGGGATCCAGTCGGTAATGGCTCTAGTCCAGCGGTCATCTCCAAATCACATTACATGTCCAGCCCATCTGATTTTCGATGCCTGGGCAAACGAGACAGTGCCCCTCACTCTAGAACGGCGACGGAGGTCGGAACTCCGATTCTTTCTCTCACATGAGTGAGGCATGATATTCCAAGCATAGCTCTTTTTGATTCCTCTTTGGGAGACCGGAATAGCATTTTCATCGCGCTTTCATAGGGTCCAGGTCTCTGAGGCGTATGTTAATGCAGGAGAACAGTGGAGTTGAAGAGATGTACCCGGAGCTGGAGGTTCTTTGTCCTTTTCGCTCCCATAAAACGTCTCCCATAAAATGTCTCCCATAAATATGGAGACCTATGAGAGACATACATCTCCATATTTTATGGAAGATATAAAAATAATGCAATGTTGGGGCCAGAACATTGCAAATGCTCTAGCACTGTGGGTAGAGCATTTGTTTGTACATGGCCATCAAGAGTTCAATCCATGGCATCCCATATGGTCCTCTAGCACTGTCAGGGGGGATTACTTCTGGCTCTGTGCTAGGAGGAGAGAGCCAGGAGTTACCCATGAGCACTCCGGTGTTCCCCTGACCCACCCCACAGCCCCAAAAGACAATGTGACATTGTTATTTAGAATATAAAAGGAACAACAAAATAAGTGTTATTCGTGAAAAGAATGGTGAATCTTTTTATCATTGTTATACTTGTGCCAATTGTTAATTTTCTTACTTGGTAATTATATTGTGATAATGTTAGGGACTTGTGAGAAAAGATTATAAGAGAGTTCTCTGGGTTATTTTTTTTCTACATATCTTTAAATATCTCTAAATCTAAACTATTTTTTTTTAGATAACAACAAAGTACCTAGGGGAGGATTATGGACAGGTGCAATTTTCTTATTCATCTGAATTTTCTTGGTAATGATTGTGTTGGTGCTACATCTGTACTTCTATAAGGAAATTGCAATAGTAATAACATGTTACCTCAACAACAGATACACAATATTCTATCACAAACACACAAGTAAACAAGATCCCCAAGGATTTGACTCATTGAAAATAATCCTGATATATGTGTAGCTTCAGAAAACAGGTATCTATCTATCAGTTCTTAGGTGAATTTTTATCCAAAGACATGCATGGCTATCTTTTAAAGTGATTTATTGAATTGGAAATAATGCATGGGTTTGGAGACTGAAGAGCAATGCTTTCTGCTGTTTATTGATCATTACTAAATCTTGTTCTAATAGATTGATTTCTGAGCTATAGTTTACATATTAATTATATTGAAAAATCTCCTTTCATGGGACTTTTCAAGGATTAAATAACAGACCCCTGTCAATGTTCCGTGAGGATGTCAAATGTTCTTCAATTATCAACTGCTATCTATTACTATTATTGTTTGGCATTTCAATTCACAAATGAGCCAGTGGCAAACAGAATTCTTTGTGATAACAGATCTGAGAAAGTTAACTGAAACCAAGGCAAAAAAAAGCCTTTTACACTCACTTAACTGAAGTGTGGCTGCAGGGAAGGCTTTGCTGGAGAGATGAGTGAGCACTTTTCTCTTTTGAGCCTACACTTCAGATGAAATATGTATGGAAATTAAGTCATTTTCAGTTCATCTTGATTCTCATTGCTTGTCTCCTACCTTCCTGACCTTCTTTTGCCCCTGAGCTTTTTTCAATGCTGAGTGATGATCACATAGGTAGAAATCATATGGAAAGCATATCAGCCATGCACTATGCACAAGGACGCAAGAATTTAATTTTCTTTCAGCGCCGAGCGGTGCTGCCTGTTTAAAACTGCTTTCCCTTCACAGCAAAAATCTACAAAAGTGTACTGGGAGAAAAGTTTTCCACTTTAAATGAATTCTGCTGCTTGTGCTTTACGTGAGGAGATTTATGAAGTTCATTTAAAAAAATTGGCTAAGTAAAGGGAGTTTTCAATCTGAAATGAAGACAAACTAAGGGGGAAAAAACATAAAAATATATGGGAATCTGACTCATCTTAGGCCATTAGCTCAGCACTGGTGCACGCATACATAATGCTAATGCAGGAATACAGTTTAAAAATCTGATTAGAGTGTAGACTGGGAGTTTAAAAAATAATCAAAGGAATCAGCTATAGAGTACACATCAAAGAAGACTCTCTGAGCAGATGAGAATGAAGAGGAACAGAAAGGAATCTTTCCTTTCTATTTGATTTATTCCTGATTCTCAGTGTAAGTACTTGAAGAGAAGAGATAAAAGGTTCTAACTCAATTCACATTCTAAATCAAGAAAATTATATAAATTTATGGTCTGAGAAAAATCATCTGATATATCTTCATTAGAATATGTGATTTTGGCAAGAAATAATATATATATAAAATTTATATATATATATTATATATCAGCTTAATAAAATCATTGGCAAGGAAAATTTAATTTATTTGACAAATTCTAATTCTTTTTAGGGAGTGTGGGGGTCACACCTGGTGGTGCTCAGGGCTTACTTTTATATTTATCTGTCCTTTAGTTTTATTAATTAATTAATTTTATTTTATTATACCACCATGAGATATACAATTACATAGCTGTTTATGATTAGTTTTTAGTGATACAGTGTTCCAGCACCCATCCCTCTACCAGTACACATTTTCCACCACCAATGTCGTCTCCAGATTTCCCCTCCCCCTCCCCGCAGTGTACCTCTATGGTAGGCAGTTTGCCTTCTCTCTCTCTCTCTCTCTCTCTCTCCCTCCCTCTCCATCTCTCTATTCTCACACATTGTGGCTTGAATACATTCATTTAGAGGCTATCGTGTATATCTCTATGTCAGGGCTTACTTCTGACTCTGCACTCAGGGATTATTCCTCATGGGGCTCAAAGGACCAGAAGATGTGCAGAGGAATTAACCTAGGTCAGCTGCATGCACGGTATAAAAGTGCCTTACCCACTGTACTATCTCCAGGCATCAAATTCTTAATAACATTGTCGTCATTTGAATTTGTTACTAGAGTGCTTACACTCAGACTTCTTTACCAAAGAGCGAACACTTTTTTTACCCAAACCTTCACTTTTTTTCTCATAGTTGCACAGGGAAGAATAATCTGGGAGATTCCACATAGAGAGAAAAGAATGATATACCCTGAATGGACACATAACCTGAGTTCATTAGCATATCCTTACAGGTAATTCTTTTTCCTTGGGAAGGAAAACAGTTATAGAATGTATACCCTTGTCATAGTCCTCAATTTTCATAGAGGAAAATGAGTCTTAAGGGACGGATTATTGTCTGTGGTTAAGACAGTCTACTCACCTTGTAGTTGTGTGCATTTTCTGTTTTAGATTCTACACATCGCTCTAAGTTACCATGCCTTGCCTAAGAAATTAAATGCCTTTCTTTGCACTGAGAAACATTGCAGAACAGCTCATTTTCTTTTGCTCAAAGGCAGAGCTAGTGCATAGGTATGAAAAGAATTATTCTTAATATAGATGAAAAATGTTTCCCCCAAAGTATTGAAAATTTTCTTTTAGTCTAAGCGTGGTGGTTCTAAAAGAGAGACTTGCACAATCATTAACACCAATTTATGTGGGAGGCAATTTGAAAGACTTTTAGAAAGCCTAAGGAGCTAAGACTATAACCCATCTGTTCATTAGCTCTCAGTCTAACTACTGTGCAGCCTTTTGCTCTCGTGTTTCTGACTCCGTGCTCTTGTTAAGCAAGGATGCTCTTCTGTGGGCTTTGAGCACCTAATCCTTACCAAGAACTGGAGGCGGACACAAGTAGTCTTTTTTTTTCTTTCTGGGTCACACCCGCGATGCTCAGGGGTTACTCCTGGCTCTGCACTCAGGAATTACTCCTGGCGGTGCCGGGTGACCATATGGGATGCCGAGGATCCAACCTGGGCTGGCACAGGCCGGCCGCATGCAAGGTAAATGCCCTACCCCCTGCGCTATCACTCCTGCCCCCTGGACCCAAGTAGTCTTGAGGTCGTCTAGCTGATCTGTCATCTAAATGAACCAATGAACCATGTAGAACACCAAGGAGTACTTGTACATGAAGGTAGTCACACATTAACGTCTAAAAAGAATAAAAAAAAGTAAACATTGTAAACAACATTAAAACTTGTAAATGTCACAGAAAATATTCAGTCCTTTTGTGGTATATTTTATGATTCTTATTTGGCAAAAATCATTTATACAGCAGAAAAAAATATTTAGAGATCTTTCTGGAGAGTGAAGAATAGCCGAGTACTATGGTTTTCTAATCCAGATGCAATTTGTGAAACAAGAAACAGCACATAGAGTTCTTTGCTGTTCCCAATTAGAATAGTGCAAGTCCAAAGGTAGCTCTAGGTTGTAGTTGTCACACACACGCATGCACACACATACACACACAACCCACACACACAGAGTTTTTTCAAGTAGATTGTAACAGTTTAAGTTGAGTGTCAGTAAAACTTTCTTTCCTTAAAGACTCAGTTCATGGGACTGTAGATAGTAAAACGACTAAGGCACTTGCCTTGCACATTGACCTGATCATCAACAGAAGCCATTCCTGAGCACAGAGTCAGGAGTAAATGCTGAGTACTCCTTGGTGTTCCCATCAAACTCCCACCCTCAACCCCCTTCAGAAGACCTAATTCACATTATAACTTTTTTCAGGTTTAAAGTACTTGACAGGTTGGCAGCTGCTGGTGTACTTATGTGGAAAGGGTTAAGGGTGAATGGTGCATATATGTAAAGGAATTCATTAATTTTAAATTTAGTGCATTTGAATTGATAAGGCTTAAAAGCATGATATCACTAGAGCTGAAAATACAGCAAAATAAAGAGGCAACTATTGAATGGTGCTTATCAGATTTAAAATATACACAAACTCCCAAAAAAAAAAAAACACAAAAAATTCCCTAATGCCAACAATCATTTTCTCCAAATCATATAGCTCATAAAAATTAAATTAATGGGGGCTGGAGCAATAGCCCAGCGGGTAGGGCGTTTGCCTTGCACACGGCCGGCCCATGCCGGCCTGGGTTCGATCCCTGGCATCCCATATGGTCCCCGAGCACTGCCAGGAGTAATTCCTGAGTGCAGAGCCAGGAGTAACCCCTGAGCATTGCCGGGTGTGACCCAAAAAGCAAAAAAAAAAATTAAATTAATGACTTACAATTTACCTTTCCAAAAGTTGCAGAATATAGTACTGTGAATGCAGATTTCCAAATAGGTTAAGATTTCAAAGCATACACTAAAGAAAGCCAAGATGTAGCTGTCATTTTAGCCCCCCCATTTCTTAAAATTTCAACAAGATATCAGTAATGAATATCAATACAGATGGCATGTCTCAAGAAAAACTTGGTAAACCTATTCTGAAGTATTCTGAATGTGACATAAAAGCATGTCAAAGAAATAAAAAAATTAAATGAAGCAATTTAAAGATTAAAAATTTGTGTTTGCATCAAAATAGAAGAAATCCAAATTGAAATAAAACTTGCATATATATGAAAACTCGTTTATTTTTTATTTTAATTATTTCTTAATTTTAAATAAAATATGAAGAAATGACTTTACAATATAGGTATTTTAATTTTATGTGTACCAAAATGGAAAAAGTCACTTAAATAAAAAAAAAAAAAACATTGATTTGATCTTCATGAGTTTAATTTTTGAATAGAGAACTATCAGGGAATTTTCATGCCAATTAAAAAGAGATCTGAACACCATGTAAATGTTACCTGAGTCAAGAGCCTGGCTTAAGCCCTGAGCAGAGCTAGGTGTGGCTCATAAAAAGATGGGAAAAGAAGATAGCTATGCCTTCTTGATGATTGGATATCATTATATCATATCTACATTTCTTTTTACATATAATATATAATAAATAAAATATATAATATAAATATATAATACATTTATATAAATGCATATTTTTATTATTTATATGTTGTTCTTTTTTGTGTTTGTTGTTTTGGGTCACACCTGGGAATAGCTCAGGGGCTATTCCTAGTTCTGCACTTAGGAATTATTCCTGGCAGTGCTTGAGGAACCACACTGGATACCAGGGATTGAACCCAGGTTGGCTTTGTGGAAGGCGAATGCCCTATCTGTAGTTCTATCACTTTGGCCCCTCTTTTTTATATATTTGAGTTAAAGGACATAATGCTCAGTATAAGTAACATGCTTCCTGTTTTGATTTTTATGTATTGTTCTTTCCCATTCACTTTGAACCTGTGTGTTTTTGAAGGTAATCAAGTTTCTTGTTTAGCTCATAGAATCATATACTATGTGACAATATTTTAGGGCACTGATATAGCTTGGCATATCGTCGTATATTTCAGTGTCTCTGAACAGGGGCCATATAGATTCCTCTGAGCTATATTTCAAGGGTCCACAAGTAAAAATTGTGTAAATATTGTCTATTACTTATACCACAACAAGCCAGATAACCCCGCCACTCCATCGGGCCGCCATTTTCCACATCTAGACTTCCCTCTCCTCAGAACTCCACCCAGCGACTTCCTATCACAACCGGCTTGCGGCCTGTGGGGTTCATCTATAAATGCTATATTTAGAGGTGACTACAAGGGTATGCGACCTGCACGGCAAGCCTGGCAAGATGCCCGTGTTGTATTTGATATGCCAAATACCAGTAACAATTATATTAGTTCATTTCCATGACATAATATAATGGTTTGAGGCTCTTTATGTTCCTGGAGCAAGCAGATGCCCTTGGGCTCTACTAGCATGAGAGTGAGCAGATGCCCTTGGGCTACACTAGCATGAGACAGGACATATGGAGATATTACTGGTGCCCGCTCTAGCAAATAGATGATCAACGGGAGGATAGTGATAATGGTTACTTATACCACAGGGGCCATAGAAAGAAACAAATTGAGAAGGGCATTGGGAGTGGGAAAGGTCTAAGCTTTTTAATTGGCATGAAAATTCCCTGATAGTTCTCTATTCTAAGAAATATGGGTCTGTATATCAGGTTGATTTGTGTAAGTACTCACTATGATTGGCAACTGTACTTGGGAGTTGATTTTAATATTCAGATAAATGATTTTTAGATTAAATAATTTAGTATGCTTTTGGTTAGACTAATTATTGAGGGATAAGTATAGTGGTATTTTTTTTTCTAATTTTGTGAATTAGTATAGTGGTAATTTTTCTTCTAATTTTGTGAATTTCAAGTGTTTTACTCTCTTGGCAGAGAACTCCACCCAGCAGACCAGCCTATCACAGCCCAGTTCACACGGCCGCTTGCAGTCATGCGGTTCATTAATAAATGCTGGATTTTGAGATGACTACAAGAGTATGTTACCCACACGGCAGAGCCTGGCAAGCTACCCGTGTCGTATTTGTTATGTCAGATACCAGTAACAATTATAGAACTCATTCCCATGACCTGATGGAATGGTTTGAGGCTCTTTATGTTCCTGGAGCAAGCAGGTGCCCTTGGGCTCTACTTGCATGAGACAGGACATATGGAGATGTTACTGGTGCCCGCTCGAGCAAATTGATGATGAACGGGAAGACACAGTATACAGTGATACTCTCTTGGTATTTTGTGTATTGATGGTTTTGCCACAGCCTGGCAAGCTACCCATGTCATATTTGATATATCAAAAACCAGTAACACGGGGCCGGAGCAATAGTCCAGCGGGTAGGGAGTTTGCCTTGCATGCGGCAGGTCCATGCCAGCCCGTGTTCGATCCCCGGCATCCCATATGGTCCCCAAAGCACCGTAAGGTGTAATTCCTGAGTGTAGAGTCAGGAGTAACCCCTGAGCATCACCGGGTATGACCCCAAAAAAGCAAAAACAAAAAACAACTCAGTAACAATATAGACCTCATTCCTATGACCTGAACGAATAGTTTGAGGCTCTTGATCTTTCTGGAGCAAGCAGATGCCCTTGGGCTACACTAGCATGATGTATGGAGATGTTACTGGTGCCCACTCCAGCAAATCGATGAACAACGGGATGACAAGTGATACAAATGATACTATGTTTCTATTTCCTTTCATTTATTGACTTTCTTTCACCTACTCTACTTTGGTATCTGTCCTCGCAATACACATCAGCCTCTTAACCCTCTATTTCTGTGTACCTGTGTGTACAATCTCAGACAACACAACCAGAAAAATGGTCTCTGCTAGCAAATAAAAAGATAATATATACAACTTCCTTTGCTTTTAGCTTTACATTTAAGCCAACTAAAATATTTTCTAGTATCTCGATCTACTAGAAAGATCAAAATACTTTGTTCCTTAAGTTTCTTGTCACTATCAACTCATTAAGACCAATTTTTCTTCACATCTCTCTATCTGTTTTTCCATAATACTCTTTGTAAACTGACATTTTTTATATTTATTATATATTTAAAAAATTTATTGCACCACCGAGAGATATACAATTACAAAGATGTTTATTATTTGGGTTTCAGTCATACAGTGTTCCAGCACCCAACCCTCCACCAGTGACCATTTCCCATCACTAATGTCCCCCTGATTCCCTGCCCACTTCCCCAGCTTACCTCTATGGTAGGTTTTTTATCTCTTCTCACTCTCTCTCTCTCTGTCTCTCTCTCTCTCTGTCTATCTCTGTCTGTCTCTCTCTTCTTTCTCTTACACATTGTGGCTTGCAATACATACATTTAGAGGTTATCATGTATATTCCTTTGCTTACATTCAATGTTCAGATCTAGGCTGCTATTATCATTTCCAACAATTATTAGTACACTGTTCCTTGCTCTGTCTTACCTAACCTCTGACTCCCACACACTTGCAGTAGATTCCACCCACTGACAAGACCTCCTGATCCATGTTTTGCCTGATCTTGCATATTTGTATCATGCTATTTTTTTTATATCCTGCAAATAAATGCAGTCATTCTATATCTGTCCTTTTCTCTGACCAATTTCACTTAGCATGATCCTCTCCATGTCAAGCCATTTGTAGGCAAATCATAACTTCATTTTTCCTAATCGCTACATAGCACTGCATTATGCAGATGTACCATAGATTTTTTTTTATCCAGTCTCTGTTCTCCAGCACTCAGGTTGTTTCCAGATTCTGGCTTGGCTCTTGGGCCAAGATTGAACTTTGGCACTGATCAGAACCCAGAGCCCCAGAAGAGTCAGCACAGAGCAGCAGACCCAGAGACAGAGCATATTTCCACCAGCAGCCTCCTTAGTTTTCATGACCCTAAAATGCCAATTCCCAACATTTTTTCTGCCACTTGCCATTCATGTGAAGTATGTATTTATGGTTTAATATGTTCCTTAGTTGTTATGCTCCCAATTGTCCCTCATGATTATGTATGAATTTCCTGAAAAATTTTAGATTTGTATAAGCTGTTATTTACCTCTCTCTGGGCATTGAACCAGCCCCCTATTCCCTCCCTTTAAAGCTATCATGTAATCTGCCCTGGTGAATGTGTTCTAAGTTTAAATTGGTCCATTGCCAATAAAACCCTCTTCTGTGTTCAGTGGATTTTTCTAGGAGGCAGAAAGTCATATGATTATCTGACTTACAGATATTTGCTGTGTGTGGCATTTTATTTTTATTAAAATTAGAAAATACAAACCCTAGATTTTATAACATATAAAGCTAAGAGAACCCCTCCGTTATAGAGATAGCCTTCATCACACACATGAGTATTATTTTATTTTTTAAAAAGTCTCATTTATTGAAAGATGCAGTAGTAGTTTGCCAATAGAAAAGACATGTTTTCAAGTAGATTTTTTCTTTGTTTTAGGGACACATTCATCTGTGCTCAGGGTTACTCCAGGCTCTGCACTCAGGCTTCATTCCTGGCAGGGCTCAGGGTATCATGCATGATGCTGTAGATCAAACCTAGATTGGCCACCTGCAAGATAGATGCCATCCCAGTCTACTATTTCTCCAGTACTCAAATTGCTCAGTTAACATCATATAGAAAAATTATACTAAGTAAATAACAGAGGAAAATTGACATCCAACAAATTCACATTTGATTTATGGTAATTTTGTTAAGCTATTACTTCTAATTATTGAAACTTACAATTACTCTTCAATAACAAGGATTATCAACAATTTAATATAAATAAAGAAGGTAAGTATATTTACTTGTTGACATTTCAGGAAATTTAAGCATTAGCAAACAATTATTTCTGGTCATGAATAGGCAATGTGGTAGCTCAGGCTTCAGAGGGCATGTCTTGGCACACAACCAAAAATTATATCCTTAGTACTCCAAGGTTCTTTGAGAAACACCAAATGTAGCAATAATGACCACTGAACACCACTATGGTGGCCTCTGTTGTCACCAGAGCTGCTGGACCTTGCTGAGGCAGTCAATTAGCATTGAACTATCTACTGAATTACCTGAGCATTGCTAATAGTAGTTTTTTAATCCTCTGAGCACTGACTGGTACAACCCCCATAAAATAGAAACTTAATTTCTATAAACATAAATGAATAAGATATTAAAAATTTACTTAAAATATAGCATCAGAAAAACAAAGCAATTAGCAACTAACTGAACTGACAAGTGAAAGGCATGCATAATGAAAGCTATGGCAAATTAGGGCTGAAAGATACTAAAGAAAAAATAAGTTGAAAGTCATTCCATTTTGATTGGGATACTTAGGTTATTACTATTTTTAGCTATAAAGGTGATGTAAATCCCAAAACAATCACTAATCAATATCACTTGATCACTTGAATCCCGTTATTCATCGATTTTCTCGAGCAGGCACCAGTAACATTTCCAGTGGACCCTATCATATGCCAGTGTAGCCCAATGGCATCTGGTTGATTCAGGAATATCAAGAGCCTCAAACAGTTCCTTCAGGGTCTTTACAAGGAAGTTTGACCATCTTGTAGGTGGGCGGCCACGTGATCTTTTGACATCCCGTGGGATCCAGTAAGTAACAGCTCTAGTCCAGCAGTCATCTCCAAATCGCATTACATGTCCAGCCCATCTGATTTTCAATGCCGTAGCAAATGAGACAGAGTCCCTGATTCTGGAATAGCGATGAGGTCAGACTCTGGATTCCTTCTCTCACTTAAGTGAGGCATTATATTCCAAGCATAGTTCTTAGGATTTCTCTCTGGGAGACCCAAATAATATTCTCATCCTGCTTTTCGTAGGGCCCAGATCTCCACTGCCAGCAATTTTATCTTCATTGTCTATGCACCAATATCCACATAAAAGGAAGATGAAATTGAGAAATTCTACATGGATCTGGAGGAGTTCTATAAAAAAAGATCACATCTTCTACAAGATCATAGTCGGTGATTTTATTGCCAAGATAGGACCAAGAAGATCGGCTGAAGAACTCCACATCGGGACCCATGGCCTAGAATGGAACAAACAGGGTGAGAGACTATCTGAGTTCATCATGTCCACCAAGACCATTCATGGGAACTCACAGTTCCAGAAGGTTAAAGTGAAACGTTGGACATGGGAATCTCCTGGCAGACAGTTCCACAATGAAATTGACCACATCATCTTTAATCGACAGTTTTGTCTGACCGATGTTGCTGTCATCCCCAAATTCCAAACAGGATCGGACCACCGTCTCCTTCGTGCAAAATTCTACTTCCCGCAAAGGGGAGAAAAGGCTGCAAAGTTTAAGAAGAGAACTCCCAGAATGATCACCAACTGGGAACTCTTTGGCACCATTGCAGCAACATGGGAAGATACCATCATTGGCGACATTGATGAAGAATACAACCGACTGGTTCAGCACCTCTATGATTGTATGAAGAATGCCGAGAGAGGGAAAGACACAAAAGGATGCCTGTCTTCAGAAACTCTTGAGCTCATTCGCCAAGGTGGCAAGGCGCGAACCTCGGGCGACCAAATGCTAATATCCAAGCTTGCAAGCGGTGTGGAGAAGCGATAAAAGAAGACCTCAAAGACAGAAGAGCAGAAATACTGGAAAATGCAGCAGAAGCCAGGAAAAGCATTCGCTTCACCTGCCTGTCCTTCGCCAACTATAAGACCAAGATGACTGCACTCTGACGCCCTGATGGATCTATCACATCTTCCAGAAAGGCAATGGAGAAGATTATCCATAACTTCTCTCAGATCTCTTTGATAGCCACGTCCACCTGCCCACATACCAAATTCCACAGGATGGATATGTCATTCCCAACGTTCTCCCTTCTGAAATTCGACATGCCATCTCGTTGGTAAAGAAGGGAACAACACCAGGCCCAGACAAAATCAGACCCGAATACCTGAAGAATCTGCCATCGGTACTCATCGATACACTAGCTCAGCTCTTCACATGCTACCTGTCCGAATGCAAGGTACCCTCCCAATGGAAAACCAGCAGGACAGTTCTACTGTTCAAGAAGGGAGACATTCATGACATCGGCAACTATCGCCCCATCAGCCTGTTGTCCGTCATCTACAAGCTGTTTACACGAGTCATCCTGAACAGGATTAGCAGAACACTAGATGAAGGACAACCATGCGAGCAAGCTGGCTTCCAGAAAGGATTCAGCACAATCGACCATATCCCCACAGTAACCAAGCTCATTGAGGTTTGTAGGGAGTACAAGATGCTGCTCTGTCTCACTAATCAATATAAAAACAATAATTATTTCTCAGAAATAAAAATATTCGTCCTATGACTCATGCTTAATGTACCCTGAATAGGCAATACGATCTTGAGAAATGACATTTGATGATTCACATTAATTTATTTTCAAGTTTACTACAAAGCAACAGTATTACAAACTGTATAGAAATGGTATGAAACAGTTATGTTGATCAATAAGATAGAAGAGCAACTCAGATGAAAACCCACACATATTTACTTCACTGATTTTCAACAGGAGTGTCAATGCCATTCTATGGTGGAAAATATGCCTTTTAACGAGTGAAGGAAACCAGATATTCGCTTAAGAAAGAGTAAAGTTAGACCCTTATTTAGTGATGGGGTCTAATCTATCTTTCCCTCTCTCCCTCTTTCTCTCTCTTCCTCTCTCCCTCTCCCCCTCCTTCTCTGTATCCGTCCATCCATCTGTCCGTCCGCCCGCGCACCCTCCTATTTGTCTGTCCATCCGTCCATCCATCCATCCATCCATCCATCCATCCATCCATCCATCCATCCATCCATCCATCCATCCATCCATCCATCCATCTGTCTGTCTGTCTGTCTATCTGTATGTCTATCTGTCTATCTGTCTGTCTGTCTATCCTTATGTCTGTCTATCTGTATGCCTGTCTGTCTATCATCTATCATATATATTTATCTGAAAATGAATTAAAAATGAAAAATAAGGCAAAGTATAAGATGCAGAAGAAAATATAGGATGCAGCTTCATAAAAGTATATTTAGCAAGGATTTCTTAGATATTTTCCCAAAGCTATGGGCAACAAATGAAAGAGAGAAAAGAAGCATCAATTTAAAATTCTGTTTTAAAGGGCACTGTCAGCTGAGTGAAAAGACAAACTATGAAATGATAAACTATATCATTAATAAACTATAAAATGATAAATCACAGCTGATAAAATAATATTAAAATATAGAAGACTATATAGAAAGCTTGAAGAAATTGCAAGTCAGAGCTACCTCACCTATAAATTTAGTGCTATTAAAACTATGGAAGTTTTCTAGCTTTTATGCATAGCCCCTACACTGTATATAACAGTGTACAAAACCCTACAGAAAATAACAATTGAGGTGAGAATGGAAAGAAAGTAGAATCCTTGTCCACTGTGTTGAAGAAGTAAATGGTAGAGTCTCTCTCAAAACCAGCATGACCATTCCTCAAAAAATTGAAAACAGAAGTACATGCTTAGCATTCTACACTTAAGGATTCATTATTGAGTCACCCTGTTTATTTAAATTAATCATGAACAATCAATGATAAATGAGTCTCAAGGTTGCTATGCTTAATATAGGGTGTCTGAACTTCTTTATCATTGTTTTTATTATTTTGGTGATAATGTTCACTGCCTTACTCTCATAGTAAATTCTCAGGTGATAATGTTGACTGCCTTACTCTCTTATAGTAAATTCTCAACTGATACTCATTTTTCTTGAAGAATTGCCCCTTCCCTCAAGTATGCATTGTGGAAAACTGGAAATTGGAAAGAATGATGCAGAAAGACTAATGGATGAAAGCGTGTTTTCTCTTATTCTAGCATGAAATCATTTACTAACACAGAGCTTTTCCCTCTAATACTAAGCTCTGTCAGATAAGACTGATTCATTCTTAAGTGGGAAATGCATGAGTACATTTTATTATGCAAGTAAAAATGGAAACCCTGACTACTAGTGTTGCATTATTCTCTGAGGTCAAATGAATGTACAAATGTAGAAAACAAAGGGATGAAATAATTTACAATAAAGATGTTAGAAAATTAGATATGGATGCTTTGGCCAAACTTGAAGTGAGTATAAATGGGTCATATATTTTATTCCACTTACTTTCAACTGAACTGTTCATACTGAAATTGGGAAATTAAAATTTATGGACTTCAAAGCTATATAAAGATGATCACAATACTGCCATGTTTAAAAATATATGGTAACTGTTGCTTTGCCATTGATTTTAGATGTCTTTGCTCTTTAGCTATACTGTAAACTGCTAATTAAGTATATCATCTTTGTTACACATTCTTGATTGAAGAAACTCTTAAATGTGCTTTGTCTTCAGCATCTTCATTTTTGCAATTTACATTATTCATCACTGATTTTTTAATATCAGTGTCACAAATTCTCAAATTCTAAATTCACCCAATATTTTATTTTTACCTTATTACTATAAAGCTTTTTAATTACACAAATTTGACTCCAGTGAAAAGCAGGAAGAAGACATGTCAGACTGTAACAGAGTGAGATTTATTTTTTCTAAAGAATGAGTTTTTGGGGGCTTGGTGCCACACTTCGCAATGATCAAGGCTTACTCCTGCTCTGTGCTCAGAGATCATTCCTGAAGCTGGGTCAGCTGCGTACAAAGCAAGTGTCTTATTCACTGTGATTTCACTCTGGTCCAATGTTGATTTTCTCGAGCACTCTTGAGTGTGAGCCTGGTAATCCCTATGACCACAGGGGATACTCTAAAAAACACAGCAAAAGAACAATGATTTTTCACTCTACTTCTTAAAACAACTGGAATGTTGAATGTTAATTTTTACAATAGTTAGAGCAACTTCTTCTGATTAAAAAACTTTTATAGCACATATGTATTTTTTATTGACCCATACGATTTATCCCAATAAATGGTTAGGTATAGTTAAGAGAGAAAAAATTAAATCAAAGATTTGGAAGAATTAAATATGCCTTAGTTTCAAGTCCCAGTCACACCATTTTCTGGCTCTGTGATTAGAGACAAGTTAATTAACATTTAGTCTTCATTTTCTTATCTATAGAGATAACGTCACTGATGAAGTATTACTTATATCCATAAACAAATATTCATCACATAGAAGTTTTCAATAGAAACTTATTCATTGCTGAATTTCTAAAACTCATGTAAGAAATGCAATGGTATAGTATAGTGGGGAATCAGTCAACAATAGAATATATATATATAAGCAACAAGATTAGATTAATAGACAATAGAATTAAGTACAAAGTTTGATTTTTTTATTTTGGGCATCATAATTTATGAAGTCTCAGGGAAGACTCCTGGCTCTGTACTTAGTGATCATTTCTGCCCAGGCTCAGAAGAACATATATTTTTCTGGTGATCACCCCTGGGTCAGCTTTGTCAAAGAAATACCCTACCTCCTGCTTTATCTGTCAAGCCCAGAAAAGGTTAGGCACTAACTTGGTACATACATAATTAGAATGTGTACCCACCAGTCACATTCACATCAAAGAAGAAAATCCAGAGAGTAAATATATTTTACCTTAGAAACATATATAGAGGCAGATGACATTTTCACCATTGCCATATTTTATGTTATTTACTCTTCGTGTTGGCTATGCAATCAAATTTCTGTTATTTATTTCTTTTTGATTTTCTTAATTTAGTGTCATTCATGCTCATTTTTTGAACTGAGATTAAGATAATAAATTGAGATTGAAATGCATTTTCTAAAAATTCCTCAGAAATTTATAAGGAATTATCTGTCATAAGTCATGCCTGATTTTCCACATTATTATAATTGATATACTACATTTTCCAGTTTTTCAACAATTCTCAACTCTGATCACAATCTGTTAATTTACTAGTAGGTTTTGATTCTATCATCTTGAGCTTCCTTATGATAAATATTGGTATATTCCCAGAACATTTTATGCATTTATTTTATTTTTTTAATTTCCTCTTTTTGGTTTATACCCATTGATATTCAGGGGTTGCTCCTGGCTCTGCCCTCAGGAATTACTTATGGAAGTGCTCAAGGGAACCTATGGGATACTGGAGACTGAACCTGGGTCAGACACATGCAAGACAAACACCTACCTGCTGTGCTATAACACTCCTGCCCATTCCCAGAACGTTTTATCATTTCATCTACATCCTTACCATTTCAACAGTCAACTATGTTTTTTTTTTAAGTGGGGTTAAAATTTACTGAGATGATTATTTATGAACATATGCTTTAAGGGTACAATTTACTAATACGCTTCCTCAAGGGAACTCTTGCCCCTTTAATTATTCCTTATTCACGCCCTCTGGTCATCTCAGATCTTTAGTCCATAACCTTATTTGTACTTGTTCTCATCTGTTACTTATTTTGCATCTCCAAATCTGAGAGATGAAATTCATTGCTATATTTTTTCCTTTTCGGTGATTGTTACACTTGACACGAGTCCTCCAGTTCCATCTGTTTATAGTAAAAGGCAGCATTTTATTTTTCTCATCTTTGAATTGTATACTCTGTATCTTCACCACATTTTCTTTGCTCTCTCTGTTGTTGACGCAATAGCCTGCTTGGTTTGTTTCCATGTCTTGGTTATTGTAAATAGCAATTCAATATATATGTATTCCCCTTATTTCAAAGCTACCTTTGGTCTTCCCAAAGTATAAGAGTGTGTGTGTGTGTGTGTGTGTGTGTGTGTGTGTGTGTGCATGCACACACACAGATATAAATGATTGGTTAGGGAGCCTGCCGTAAGGCAAACTGTGAGTGCAGGATAGAGAACAAGGGTGTAGGGATGTGGTTTATGGATCTAGGTTGGTGAACCCCACATGAGATGTTTTCAAGATAGGGGTAGTGGTTCATTCATGGAGTAAAATAATTATCAGTGAGGCTTAAGTAAGCCTCTTTCTTTTTGTCAGTTTTATCTATGTAAAATGCTTTCTTAATCATAGGCTTGGTTATTTCAATTTTTGAGACAATGAGATTTTGCATATATTTCAGTGTATATTTTTAAAAACACGTTTGTTATTTTTATAGCGGTAACTTTGAGTTTTAATAGTAAAATAAAGTTTATGCTTTAAGAATGTAATGTTATTATACCACACCAACTACTGACATGCTAGTATCCCTTCAGCTCTTTTCATAAGATAACTTTCTATGCTTTCCTAATCTCTTTGTGTCTCTCTCACACCGCCCCCTACACACATAGAGAGCACAGTAATCTTTCTGTGGTTATATTGAAGAGTTGGTACTGGACCTTTGTCTGTTTTCTTGCTTTCTTTCTTAACACACTTTACAGTGTCATCTAAAAACTACTTTAATAATTTTTGCAATGACCAATTTTATGTTGCAAGTGAAGCACCCATATTTCACTTGTCACTTGTCTTCCTGTTGTTCATCAATTTGCTCAAGCAGCACCAATAACATCTGCATACATCCTGTCACATGCTAGTTAGCCCAAGGGCATCTGCTCATCCAGGAACATGAAGAGCCTCAAACCATTTCTTCAGGTCATGGAAATGAGGTCTATAATTGTTACTGGTTTTTGGCATATCAAATACTAAAAAGGTAGCTTGCCAGGCTCTGCTGTGTGGGTGGGATACTCTTTTAGTAGCCACACAGTACCCATATCTTTATTATTTTAGATTTTTATATGAAAGCATTATAATCCAAGATCAATATTTTACATTTCTAGACATTGCAAAGAATATTCTTCACAAAATATGAGTAATAGGTCTTAATCATTTGAAGCATATTTTGGTTTGTTTAGGGGCCACGATACAGGCTGCTCAGGGCTTACTCCTGCCAGTGTTTGGAGTATCATATGGGATGTCAGCAGTTGAAAACACCCAGCTTAGCTACATCTATGAGAAATACCCTTATCACTGTACTACCTCTGTTATTCACATACATGCAGCAGAGCTGCTACTGGCTCTCCCTTTGCCCAGCTGATCATGAGGCACCCAGGAGGGAAGGTAGGTTCTAGCCCTGGCTGCCACCCCAGCAGAGCCTCGCAAGAAGCCAGAGGAACCCCCCACACCATGAGGGCTGCCATTTTCCTCATCCGGACTCCACAGGTCGTCAGGAGCTCCACTCAAGAGAAAAGCTGATCTCTCCCCATTGCAGTTCATTAATAATTGCAAGAACAGAGAGTATCTGTAGATCTCTGTACAGAGAGAGATCTCTCCCCATTGCAGTTCATTAATAATTGCAAGAACAGAGAGTATCTGTAGATCTCTGTAGAGTATCTGTACAGAGAGTATCTGTAGAGTATCTACCTACTACTGAGAGTATCCCACTTGCATGGCAGAGCCTGGCAAGCTACCCGTATCATATTTGATATGCCAAAAACCAGTAACAATGATAGACCACATTCCCATGACCTGAAGGAATGGTCTGAGGCTCTTCGTGTTCCTGGAGTGAGCAGTTGGGCTACACTAGCATGTAACAGGACGTATGGAGATGTTACTGGTATCCGCTCGAGCAAATTGATGATCAACGGGAAGACAAGTGATACAAGTGATACCTCTGTGATCCCATTGAAGATATTGCCCCCTTCTTTTAAAAAGTTTATTTCATTTAATGTTTAAATTTTTAACTAAGTTGTTTATGATAATTTGTTACATTCAGTATTCTAACACCATTGCACCTTTACACCATTATTTCCAATTTTCACAACCAGTCCTTATGCCTACCCCTATAGCAAATCCTCACTTGTATTACTTGTCTTCCCGTTGCTCATCGATCTGCTCAAGTGGACACCAGTAATATCTCCATACATCCCGTCACATGCTGGTGTAGCCCAATGGAATCTGCTTGTTCCAGGAACATGAAGAACCTCAAACCATTCCTTCAGGTCATGGCAATGAGGTCTATAATTGTTACTGGGTTTTGGCATTTCAAATACTACACGGGTAGCTTGCCAGGCTCTGCGGAATAATTTATTTTATATTGGTTGTATAGGTTTGTTTAAAAATACCAAGACTTGTTATACAAATAAATGCAGTCATTCTATGTCCCTCTCCTTCTGGCTAATTTCACTCACCATGATCCTCTCCATGTCCATCCTTTTATAGGCAAATTTCATAACTTCATTTTTCCTAACAGCTGCGTAGTATTCCATTGTGTAGATACACTAAAGTTTCTTTATCTGTCATTAATTTCCGGGCACTCTGGTTGTTTCCAGATTCTGGCTATTGTGAATAATGCTGCTATGAATATAAAAGTAGGGATTGTGTTTTGCTGCGTGCTTTTGGCATCCCAGAATATATTCCCAGGAGTGGTATGGCTGGGTCAAATGGGAGTTCAATTTCTAGTTTTGGAGGAATGTCCATATTGTTTTCCAAAAAGGCTGTACCAGTCGACATTCCCAAATAAGTGAATGAGTGTCCCCTTTTCTCCACATCCACGCTAGCACTTGTTGTTCTTGCTCTTTTGGATATTTGTAGTCTCTGTGGCGTGAAATGATATCTCATTGTTGTTTTGATTTGCATCTCTCTGATGGTTAATGATGATGAACATTTTTTCATATGTCTTTTGGCCATTCGAATTTCTTCCTTGCTGAAGTTTCTATTCATTTCTTCTCTCCATTTTTTTGATGGGGTTGGTTTTTTTCTTCTTGTAAAGTTCTACCAGTGCCTGATATAGCCTGGATATTAACCCCTTATCAGATGGGTATTGGGTGAGCATTCTTTCCCATTCTGTAGACTCTCTTTGTATCTTGGTCACTGTTTCTTTTGAGGCGCAGAAGCTTTTTAGCTTCATATAGTCCCATATGTTTATCTTTTCTTCTTGCTATTTTATTAGTGGTGTTTCTTCTTTGCAGATGTCTTTAGCTTCAATTTCGTGAAGGGTTTTTCCTATATTTTCTTTGATGTACTTTATGGCTTCAGGTCTGATATTGAGACCTTTAATCCATTTTGGATCTGATTTTTGTGCTGGTGGTAGACAGAGGTCTAAATTCATTTTTACATGTAGCTGCCCAGTTTTCCCAGCACCACTTGTTGAAGAGACTTTCCTTGCTCCATTTCATACTTTTTGCTCCTTTATTGAAGATTAATTGTTCATGTAGTTGCATAACATAAATATATATACATATATATATATATATATATATATTATGATACCAATATCCAAGGTCAGGTGAAATGTGGGTCAGGAGGTCTTGCCAAAGGTCGAAACTACCACAAATGTGTGGGAGCAGAGGTTAGGTAAGACAGAGAAAGAAACAGTGGACCAATGATTGTCGAAAGTCTATTACAATACAGCATGTAAGAGAGGGAAGAGAGAGAGAGAGAGAGAAGAGAGAGAGAAAGAGAAAGAGAGAAAAGAGATGTAGAACCTGCCATGGAGGCAGGCTAGGGACGGGGGAGGGTCTCAGGGACATTGGTGGTGGGAGGTGGGCACTGGTGGAGGGATGGATGCTGGAAAACTGTATGGCTTTAAACCCAAACATGAACATTTTTGTAATTGTCAAAAAAAAAAAAAATCAAGAATTGTTTCCTTAAAAGGAAGTTAAGATTGTTCAATTTCACCATGGAACCAGTAAGCCCTTGTATAAGAGATTGCTAATATGTTATAGGATAGGCATTGTGTGTTTATATTTTGTTATTGATTGCCTTCTAATTTACATGTCATTAAATGTGATATTCTATTGGTCAATCAGTATCAAAGAGTTTGAGATATTACCTCAGAATTTACAACATTTTTTATTTTATTTTATTTTATTTTGTTTTATTTTATTGCTTTTTTGGGTCACACCTGGCGACGCTCAGGGGTTACTCCTGGCTCTGCACTCAGGAATTACTCCTGGCGGGGCTTGGGGAACCATATGGGATGCTGGGGATTGAACCCGGGCTGGGTTTGAACCACGGCTGGCATGGGCCAGCCGTGTGCAAGGCAAATGCCCTACGCACTGGGTTATTGCTCCGGCCCCTACAACATTTTTAATGGGGTCATAAAACTGGAGTTAAAATTTTAACTGGGTGGTGGCTTTGGGGCATGAGTGTGACTGCCATGCCTTCCAAAAGAACAGGGAGATGTGGGGGGGCAGCCCTTCTCCAACTCTCTGAAAGCCTGGAGATTTTAGTCACAAACCCCCATACCTGAATATTTTAACAGATTCATTTTCTGGATGGGACTTGTCTGAGCAATAGATTCCAGCCTTGTGAAGATGACAGCGATTTTGTTGTGTGTGGGGGTTTGGCTGCTGGGGCTCTATTTGGGCCCACTGAGTTTATATCAGGAAAAGATGCCCTGTCTGGAAGAAGAGAAAATATTTCTAGAAGATCCAACTTTTTACTGAAATTGAAATCTCCTTGAGTAAGTAACCTGGAATACAAAATGTCAAAGACTTTAAGACCATGTCTAACTTTCTAAGTCAATTTCTCAATATCTGTTTATCTATCATCCATTATTTATTTTTTTGATTCTGGTTTTCTGTAAAACCTATTAAAATATCAGCATACAACATGAAACAACTATGTCATTTAAGCTTTCATCATCTAAAATTCTATTTTTCAGATTGAGTTATGACTCTATTAAACATA